>PVIC010001453.1:43265-91457 GCA_004025085.1 Thryonomys swinderianus | reverse complement strand
TTTTTTCCTTTTTTTAATTGAATTCTTTATTGGTACAATTTCTTTACATCTCACAAGCACATATATCATTGGGGAATTTGTACCAGTATATAACACAAGTTAATTCTCATTTTTACCCCTATCCCTACCAGGAGATTTTTATTTTGGTTTTGATTTGGGTAACAGTGTTGGGTGTTGTACGTCATTTGAGAATATTCATATTGGGCTGTGTGTGTCAGCCCAATAAACTTGAGTCCTTCTTTAATGCTAATTCCCCATCATGGCCAGCCATTGGCAGCTGGCCCATAAATGGCAGCGGTGTGGCACTGAACACTACTCATTTACAATTGTATTGTTCCTTGTGACAGTTCAACTAAGAAAGCCTAACAAAATCTTCAAAGTTTTCTTTGAAAAAGTATCCAATAATGTCTGTCTCTTGTCTGAACAGCCCTCTCTATACCTTGTCACTCACAGCTTCCCTGACTTGCTAGATGTGACTTGGTTCTCTATGTAGACTATAGGCTCTTGAATGTGCCTGGTAACACCCAACATTCATATGAAAATCAACTCCCTCTGGTACTTGAACTTTTATCCTATAATGAGTCTACCGAATAACAGTGTCTTAAATATTCTCATGCAACTATTTCTGAAGATTTCATCATGCATTTTTTAAGGGTCCCCTCTTTACACAGAAAAAGCATGGTTACATTTTTGTGTAATATGCTTATTCTGTGTGGAGGCATCGCATATTTGGAGCCTGGGAATTAAATGAAATTTCCTGTCTTTGAAGTTTGAAAGAATGGTTTTTAAAGATTTGACTACTTTGAATGATAAACTTCAAGTATCCAAGCATCTATTTATGCATGTGTCCAAATAAAGAACGAGCTAAACACTGGTCCAAGGAACCTAAAAAGTGAGTGTTTTTTTGAGATGGATCTTAGAAGAAAGGAGGAAACTAGGGCTCTCATAGCTTTGTATTGTTATTCTCCTGGTGGTTGTCAATTAGAATTTTCATTGGGGAAACACTGTAAATCTTTAGAACAAAGCTTGCTTTTCTTGTAGTACTATATGGTGTGCCTTTTGGGAGAAAAAAAAAAATCTGCCAAAGCAAACATTTGGTGGACTTCTGTGTTTCATGAAAGCCATGGAGTTAGTAATTTCCCTAGCTACGGAGTTTTGTAAAGGAAAGCCACTCCCAGCAGGCAGCCCTTGGGCCCTATGAGAGGAGTGGACTTGACCACTTGAGAGTAAGTAGTCACACTCATTTGATTATGTGGTGCTTTTACTTTTCACAGTCTTAATGCGCCCTTGTGTCAGTGAGTGCCTGACACCACACTTGTCTTTTCATTTTTCCTTCATGTTCTAAGACCCTGGTAGGTGATTGTGTTTGAAGTCTCTGCACTGGAGGGGCCTGGAAGGGGGAGGTGTGCCAGCCACTAGAGGAAGCCACCTTCTTCATTGGTTAGGCTTTTGTCCCCTCCCACCTCTCACCCCCACCAGCATTCTGTTGATGGGTGGAAGGTGGATCTGAGGCCAGGTTGTGTTTTCTAGCTCAAATTATGGAGCTCTGAAATCTTTGCATATGAGCTTAGACTATTTAGGCAGAAAGCTGAAGCTCTGAGAAATGAATGTCACTCATAGCACGTCAGTCTCTGAGTGACCATACGAGACAACAGTAATTCACTGGAGAGGTACCCAGGCTTACTCACTATGGCAACTCAGCCCAGTTACACAGCCTCCAAGCCTCATTGTCCTATCAAGTGGGAATGTCACTCACCTTCCCTGTTTAGTAAGTCAGTATTAAGGCACCAAAGAGGTAACTCACAGCAAAGAGCCTTCTAAATCTTAACCCTTTTAGTTTTTAAATAAATCACTGGAAGTATACAATGTCCCTGAAAGGAAACATGCCTAATTTCTTTCTACGATGAATAAAATAAGTCAGGTATAACAATTTTGTTTGCTTCAGTCCTGTTCCTTACCCCCTTTGCTTCCTGTGATTTTCTGTCTGAATGACAGCAGTCTAAAAATGCTTCAAGCCACTAATATACACTAATTAAGCAGGCCATGACTGCATTTGGGTCCTGGGTGATTCTTTGGAATAATATGGCAAGTCTGAAAACATTAACCCCCTGGCTTTGGGTACTGTTTCATTGTTAATGTTTGGCAAGAGTAATTTCTTTGACCCTACTAAAAAATTCTTGGTTAGATCCAGCAAATAAGAGAAAATCATAGTTGATATATTTTTTACCTGCTTTCATTTTTCTTTATAAAAGATTTAAAACATAAAATTTGTTAAACCATACGAAAGTAAGTTGTAAATATCCTTATAACTTACCACTGAAAATTTCAACATGCATCTCCTACAATTATATTCTTTGGTAATGTTATATTATCATACAAAGAAAGTTAATAATAATTTCTAAATGTTCCCTCGTATTCATATTTGTATTTCCCTAGTGTTCATGTGTCTTTTATAATGTTCCTGACATGAGAGAGGACCTTAAGGACCTGTGGGTCCCAAGTTCACATAATATATTTAAGTTTTATATTTCTTGTTCTCCTTCACTCTAGGAGAGTATTTTCCCCCATTTTGTTTCTCCATGACCTTGACATTTGGAGATCAGATCTCTTGTTTTTATAAAATGTGTCACATTCTAGCATTATCTGCTCATTTCTTTGGAGGTTTAGCTTGTACCTTTTATCCCTGCATTTCTGGAAACTCCCAAGTTAGATCTGTAGGTTTGATTAGATTCAACTTCAACTGGTTTTGGCAAGGATGCTCCATAGAGGTGCTGGTATGTTCTCTGTATTGTATTATCAGGAAGGCCAAATGTGCCAGGTTGTCTTCTATTAGGAATTAATTATAAACTTAAGCCTTTTAAGGTAGTCCTCATTGTCAGGGCAATTAGCAAGCAATCTGTGAGGTGATACTTGGACATAATTTGTTGGCTGATGATTTTAGTATGTATCAGTGATGATCATTGTCACAGTTGGTTATTTCAGGGGGAGTTGAGAAGGATGACTCCCTGTTTATCTTACTTTTTCTGTACTTATTACTTGAGGTTAATCCAGAGTTGGCAGGTGAAGATTCAGAGGCAGTGAGTTGAAGATAAATATTTATCAAGGATAGGTCTTAGTTTTGTGGGCTTTAAGCTTATTTTATTCTTAGAGTCTTCTTCCAGCGAAAGTGCCAAAACAGACACTAATGAACATTTTAAATGACAAAGGAAATCCTAAAACTTTACAAAATTTTGGGAATGATTGTAAACATTTTGCAATTCATAAAAGTTGCATAACATTATCCAGCATATGTGTGCAGTATTTTCCTTCCACAGGTTGTTGCTTCAAGCTCTTTCTTGTCTTCTTCAAAGGGAAATAATATGCAAATAGCATTTCCATAGAGGAAAACATCATAGTAACTCAAAATTAGTTTTATTGTTGAGAATTTATGTGTCATTTTTTAGAGTTATTATCAAATTTTGGAAAGCCTTTAGTAAGGTATTTTTATATACATACTATAAAATCTCAGGGCTTTTCAAATTTTCTGATGTTTTGACCAATATCAGATGTACTTTGAAGGTATTTGAATGTTATCACTGAACTGTAGTAGCATTATATGAGATTTATGTTTTCTTCACTAATGTCAATACTTTGTACTCAATCAGCAAAGTAACTCAAATGCTTGGTAAAGTTCTTAGGATTCATTCATATTAATCACATTACCAGAAATCCAAGATCTTGCTGATTACTTTGTCCATAGCTTTTAAAATGACTTGATAGTAATTTTGCTTGCGAATTGCACAGTTCTGTTCCAGTTTATTTTGCATAATTCTCAGAAAAGAAAGGAAAATAACACATTCATAATTGCATTAACTGCATTACCAAATATATTCCTGATAGACATCCAGTTAGTTTGTTTTGACTATGTATTAAAGAACTTTGAGTCCTCTGTGTACAATTCTACATGCATGGTGCTTGGAAGAATTTTCTAGACATTGGGTTCCAACTCTGCCATGACAGCTGTCACTCCTGGAACATTTGGCCTTGCTGCCCAGTTGCTGCTCCCAGGCCACCTATAATCTGGATTGCATGGTGGATACTGACAGTATTTCTGGAGTGCGTCTCTGCGCTACAGAAATTAGTAATGATTTAACTGTGCACAAAAATAACTGCAAGCTATATAAACAAACTCAACTGAATCCAAACTAGATGAATCCCTAGCTCAGCTTCCCTTCAACTGAATCGCAAAAATGTGGCTGCTCTATGGCTACCTAATGTGGGAGGACGTGTAAAAAGGGGAAGTTGGAGTCGAAGGAGATGGCAGCTGATTGTGGTTAAGATATCTCCCTTGACTCTATGACTCACTATGACTCTGTGAGCACATACTTAGGAACTGCCCCATAACTGTTAAGGAGCCCATGAAAGTGAAGGGTCTGATGCTTTCTAAGCTCATCAGTAAATCCAGTTTTGTTGAGACGGTTGTTGCCATGTGGCTATGGGGAAGGCAAAGAATGACACTGAATGATTCTGTGGCCCAGAGCAATGGAGGGACTAACAGTAGGATGCTTTGTTCAGTTTGAAAACAAATCTGTGAGACTAAGATTCAGCAGGCAGAGGAGAGGAAACTAGACTTTGTTTTATTGACCACACAGCTCCACATGTCTGTGATGGTATGAAACTGAGGAATGGTGGAAGAGATGGCCATTGGGGGTCAAAGAGGTGTTAAGGAGTGGCATGTTTAGGGTGTTTATGGATTACCTTCATGGAGAGTTGTAGGAGTTAGGGGGAGAGGAAAACGGAGTTCTGCACGAATGTCAGGAAATCATACTGGAGAAAGAAAGCAGAATGCATCTGCATTAATTTTTTATTGCCACTGTAACAAATCACCACAATCTGATGGTTTTAAATAACAGAGTTTGTTTTTCCTCACTGTTATACCAGGTAAAAATCTGAAATCGGAATGACTGGGCTAAGAAGGTGTTTGCAGAGTAATGGTCCTGCTCTAGAGGACAGTCATTCCTTGGCTCTTGCTCCTGTTGGCTGCTGGCCATGTCAGTCTGTCTTTGTCTCTGAAGTCACATTATCTCTTTATCTGTTTTTCTCCGTATCAGACTTTCCTTTGCCTCTTTCTTATAAAGAAACGTGTGGTTGTATTTAGGAGTCATTCCAGTAATCTAACAGAATTTCCCCACGTCAAGATCCTGGGCTTAGTCACATTTGCTGAATCCTTGCTATGTAGGGGTGCATTCACGGATTCCAGTGATTAGGAGGAAAGTACGTTGAGGGGCATAATTCTGCATACTGTAACGTTCAAGAAAGGTAGATGATAGAGATCGATTAAGAATACCAAGTTGTGTTCAGTACTTTGCTTGTGCTTCTCAGCTGTCTTTCCTCTTCCTAACATGCCCTTTATTCTTTTCTTTTTGTGAATTCTTGGTTATTCAAAGCTTAAAGCAAATAATACCTTTTCCATATTGCCTTCCCTGATTCCCCCAGGCAGTTAATTACTTCTTTGCTCTGTAGATTTGCTTTCTTTGTAATAATTTACCCACACTTTCCACTTCCTTTCTAGGATGTGAGAGTCTTAGATTAGGAATAGTTCTTACTCATCTTTATATCTTGGTCGCCTACCTGAAATGTAGTAGACACTTGCAAAGATTGAAAGAATCTAAGTTAAAGAACATTAGTGAAAGAGCTTGTAATTTCTGCTTTTTTTTTTTACCTGAAATCTCTCCTAGATTCCTTTATGATGTCGAGTATTTCAGTTTTACTTCCTTTTTAAATTTTTTTTTTTTTTTTTTTTGAGACAAGGTCTTGCTTTGCAGTTCAGGCTGGCCCTGAGCTCACTATGTAACCCAGGCAAGCCTCGAACTCAGCAATCCTCCTGTCTCTGCCTCCCAAGTGCTGGGATGACAGGCGTGAACCACCACACCCAGCACCCTTCTTTAATTTTTAAAATGGCCTGTTATCCCATTGCTTTAGAACTCCATATCCTACCCAGATGTAAGGAGGCAGTAATCATGAGCAATTGTGTATTAAATTGTTCAGTAAAGGAAGAATGTTTATTCCCTCCTGTTGAGCATCTACTTTTGCATTTCAAGTTAAATACTGCCCTAAACTAGCACACTGTTCCTCTTCCTATAGACTTCACACTTTAGCAAAAACAAACAAAATGAACCTTCAGCCACCCCCCCTCCCAAATCCACAGCTAACTAAAATGAATAAAATAGAAGGCAGAAATTTTAGTTTAATAAAAATAAAGGAACAAAAAAGCTGGTAAGTATTCCCTTACTCTTGAAGCGAGGATTTTGGCCTTGTAAGCTGGAATACTTGGCCCTAGAGCAGTAGGTGCAGCCTCCCGGGCTCTCTCGCACTGTGAGAAAGAGACCCAGTTGTCTGGCCCAGACACGTGAGTGCATGGCCTTAGATGCAGCCTCTAAGTCACCGCAGCCTCAGGTTTCCCTGCTGAGGCCACACACAGCATGGATCAGATGATCTGAGGACAGCCACCCTGTGGTTCCCGTTCGGAATTCCCGACCTTAGACATTGTCAGTGTAAGAAAAGAGATTTTTTTTTTTTTAATGCCACTTCAGTTTGAGAAATTTGCTCCACAGAAGTAGCCGTGACAACAGTTTGAAGAAAAAAGGCAAAGCAGAATGAGAAAAATCCAAAGGACATTGGAGGGGAGGGAGCAAGGTGACAGGAGCGGAGAGGAGCAAAAGATAGGAAGTGGGAGGGACTATCAAAGAGCTACTGCTGACCACTCAATCACCCATAAGATGGTAGGCCTTTAAAGCAATGGTTTTCAGCAGTGTGTTGTAAGCTATTACAAAGTTGGGAACTCGGTTTAGTGGGTCATAGTTGGCATCCTTCTCCCTCCCCAAAAGAGGAACAGGAAAAAAGACAGAAATGTTAAGATTGTATATGCTGCAGGTATATTCCCAAAGAACTTTGGTTCCAGCCTTATGAATATGTGTGATGGTGGTGAGTTAAACCTAAAACAAATTTTCCTGTGGAACCCTGGACAGAAATTTCGAGAATGTCGTTTTAAAGCAGCTACTAGTTGATTAACCAAGAAGTAAATATATGTAGAGCATCAGTATCACTTAGTGCTTTCAGGGGAAGAGAAGTCATTTGCCAGGACTGAGGTGGCAACCAAAAGAGGAAGCTGTACTCACAGGTTCCTGCTGGTCTCCTGTCTGGGGTTAGAGCCGCTCTGCTTGTTCGTGAGGCTCCCTCGGGGCTCTGACAGATTGAGACTTCGCCTAAACTAAAATTGCATGTAGCAGTTGTCCAGTTATAAACAAATTATTAATAAACCCTTCGGAAATGTAAGAAGACTTATCTAGAGGGAAGAAGAAGATAAGGTATAAACGTTAATTCATTTTTAAAGTGCAAGTACATTTCTTTGGACTTCTTGAAATGTAAAACCATTTTCAACAGTTAAAGTAGAAAATAAAGCAAAAAACAGAAGACCTCAAAGGATATTGGGTCAAAATATACACTGCAAATTTGTACAAACAAACATGACAAATATGTAAATCCAGTGTTTTTTTAATTACACTTGGGAGAAAAAAAGAAGCCCCTTCACGATGGCGCCCTGACCTTTGCAAGCCCGAGGAGACATTTTTATATTCTCAAAGTTTGGTCAGCATATGTGACATTTCACTGAAAGGAGAAAGGGCTGCTGTCTGGGTTTCTCAAGGTAGCAGAAGTTGTTTTTGAAGAAGTTACACCATTTACTGTGTTGTCTTTGTCAGTTTTTGCATGAGTTGGCCTGGGTATGTGTTTGTGTATTGTCTACTATCCATGGAGAGCATTTTCTGAAGCATCATTTTCAGTATGTGGTAGGATTTTGTCCTTGTGGCTGTTGGGGCTCTTCCATTTGCAGAATTATCTTACAGGACAGATGAGCAAAGGATGCTACTCTTTATTTCATGGAAATGGTTTTTTGCAACCTGTTAGAGTTCACTTTCAACCAACATTCCAGAGCTGTCTGGAACAGATTTGTAAAGTAGGGGAGATTTTTTTTCCCTGCGTTCCTTGGATGTTTGTTTATATATTTCCGCCCTCTCCTTTTCAGAAGTTCCCACAAAGAAAAGTTATTTGAGTCATTTGAAAAATTAGTTCATTTGTCCTACCTCCCAAGAGGGCTTACTGTTGAACACACTCAAGGTGAGAGCAGAACTGTACCCAAACAACGATTCCCTTGAGTTAGGTTTTATAAGATGAGAATGAGAAGTTTCAAAGCAGGAGACTTTCCCTCCCCTCCACCTGGAACTCTGAGGGGAACTGGCTGTGAATGTCCTGGCTATGGAGTCCACGCTGGGGAGAGCAGAGCGAAGACTGTGTCTGTACTCTGCAGCACTGTTGACTAATTGCTCATTCCTTCACCTTAGTAGAAGAATTTAAAGCTTAACACAAGCACATTAAGAACAGAAAAGATACTTTTATCTTGATTGCTGAGTTTTCTTTACTCTTCCTAAAAGATTTCGTATTACAAGTTTTTTGAAAAATAAGTAAACTGAAAACAATAGAAATAAAAAGATAACTTTGTTTTCCCATCTTCTAATTGAACAGTATATTCACTGTAGGAAAGTTAAGAACAAATGTATAAGGAAGGAAACAAATTTCTCATAGTCTCCTCCCAGAAAAGTTATCATTAGCATTATGCATCACTTTACCTTGTCCACAGTGATATTTTATACTTTTTGGTTTTCTGAGACAGAGTTTTGCTGTGTAGACCAGGCTGGCCTCGAACTCAAAATCCTCCTGCTCAGCTTTCCTGGTACAGGTGCTGGGGTTGCAGGCACCATGGCTGGCTCTGCCTTTTCGGTTAACGTAGTGTAAGCACAGATCTGCAGATGCCTCAGTTTTAATGCTGCATAATGATTCTAATTGTGGTTCCTCTAGTTATTTTCTCACTGGTTTTACATACTAATATTACTGTCTAGTCATTCAGATCACAAGTGAAATAATGGCAGAGCATGATTTGCAAGTCTTCTAAGTGTGAATATGTTTTTGGAGTAAATTCCCAGAAAGAGTTAAGATTTTAAATTATTTTCATGGCTCTTTCTACTTATTCTCTCTCACCTTGTTTGTTCTAGCTCGTAGTTGAGGAAACGCTATCTTCTTTGTCACCCTGAGTATTCTCTTTAAAGTTGTGGAAGTTTGGTACATAACACAAAATATGTTATTGCTGTTCTATTTACAATTCTCTTGCTTTTAAAATGGGGCAGTTTTTGTTTCTCTCAATTAGTTTTATTTCCTTGTCTGTGGTTTATCTGTTTGTATCCTCTATTTTCAACAAGTTGTGATTGTTTATTGTTAACTGATAATGGCAAGTGGTTTTCCCTGTTGGATTACATGTACTAAGAGATCTTACCTAAATGGTTTCAGGTTTTACAAGCAAAAATGGAGAATTTCTCTTTTGCCAATGTTAATGAATACAGGTATATTTTAAACCAAAGCTAAGAGCAGAGTCTTTCATATGGAGAATAAGGAAAAGGTATGGTAATTTGTTTGAGGCAGGGCTTTGCATATGTTCAAACAACCTAACTATATTCCCCCATCCTGATCTTCTTGGCTGTATTTTTTTAATTGAATTCTTTATTGGTACATTTTATATACAGCTCACAATCACCAACATTGGGAAATTTGTACCAATAAATGACACGAGTTAATTCTCATTTTTACACATAGCCCTACCCAACCTACGAACCCCCCATCCCCTATAAACGTATGCTTTTTCTTTTTTTAAATCATATTTATTTTTTCTCCCATTACTTTCCCCTACCCCTTTCTCTTTGAATAGTTCCTATTTCACAAAATCTACCGTACATTCTGGAACTCATTAATGTCTACATCTTCTTATACCAGAGAAAAGGCATGGTATTTACATATCGGTGACCTATTTATTTCACTTATTAGTGTGTGTCTATTTGAATATAAATGACCCAAACTTCTCATTCTTTATGACAGAGTAATACTCCATTTTATTAAAAAAACCACATCTTCTTTATCAAGTCTCCAGTTGATGGTCATCTGGGTTGTTTCTAAGATGGGGCGATCACAGATTGAGCTGCTATGGACATGGGTGCACATATGTCTCTACAATAAGATTCTTTTAATTCTTTTGAGTATATTCCTAGCAGGGAAATAACAGGGTCAAGTGGGACCTCTAATCCTAGTTTTCTGAGGAATCTCCACACTGATCTCCAGAATGATCGCATCAGTCTACATTCCCACCACTTCTTCCCTACAGCCTCACCAGTATTTACTGCTGGTTAATTTTGCAATAACAGCCATTCTTTGCAGAGTGTTGAAGTGAGGTCAGAATAAGAGTTGGACCTTCAGGGTGCTATTAGTGCTAGCCAAATAACATAATTTCTAAGCAGGCTTTAACTTAGGTCCACAAATACATACTGTTTTCTGTAATTGGACAGGCCTGCTCTGGTTCCATTAAAAAAATATATGGGTCATAGATGGAAGAGAATACACATAGAAGTTTCCATACCAACCTGGTACGTGAGCTGTGAAAGACTCCTGCCACCTATAAAGCTGACTAGGGCCTGTTTTACCTATTTAGCCAGCTCAAAGTGCCGGAGTAGAGCAGTGGGTAGAATCAAGGAAGCAGCTGCCTTTCTTATTGAACACAGAGTACCGTGGGTTACAATTCACTGGCCAGGTCGAAAGTAATTGGCCATCATGCTATGATATAGTTGTGAGTGTGTGGATGATAGCACCTGCCTAAGCTCTACTTAACTACTAGAGTTTTCTGATAAGTTTCTTAATTCTTAACATTTCAGTATAAAGAGGAATGTTTTGAAATATAGTGTTCTTTATATTCACTAGTTTCCCCTTCCTCTTCTGTACTATTAGCTGATTTTTAGTTAAAAGTCATGGGAGTTAAATAGGCAAGAGGACTGCTTCCCATTTACATTCAGGTTTGGTACAAATTATGCAAAATGAAGACAGTCAGTGCCATGAATTGAAATCATTAGTACATCAATTATTCTGTGATAACCAGCTGAGAACAGGCTACAGACTGCACAAATGGTCCTTCCATTTCAAGTTGGATTCTCATTAGCTTATATGAGAGATAAAATAATTTGATTCTAATTTATTTCTCTTTAAATGGACATTGTTCCCTCCTGAATTCAAGAGGCAAGCATTTTAATTTTGTAGTCATTTATTACCCACAGGTCAAATAAATAACAAGTTTTATTTCTAGCAATATATGTCACTTCTGTAATTTATATTACCATAGTTCCTTGATTCTGAGGCACACATCTTTTTAGGAAATTGTGGGCCACACACATGGTAAAAATAACGTCAAATATCAATAGAAAAAGTAAGGATTATTTAATAAATGATACTTGAAATATTGAACCATTCAGGAAAAACTAAGAGCTGTATTGTATGGAATTCAGATGTTTAGAAAATACAGTAAGCAAGAGCTAAAGAATGTCTAAGCATACTTAAAGGGAGCTTAAAGTTCAGAGATTTGTTTTTTGAGACAGCTTGGCCTAAAATTCATGAGCCATCTGAACCTCCTGAGTAGCTGGGATCACAGGTTTGTGCCATGGTACATGGCTGGAAATTTAAATTTCTAAGCATTAAAAATAATGAACATAATCTCAAAGACAAATGAGAGCACCCCCTTTTTGTTTTTTAGATCCAAATACACTATAAATCAAAGGGGCAAAAAATATTGAAAGTAAATTAGAAAAGAAGAATCCTACCTTCATGATGAGCATTATGAGTAAGGAAAGAATACCAACAGGCACATTGGCAAAAGTCAGCAATAGAGAATTCACGGAAGTCTGTCATTCCATCCCCAGTATTGGCATGGCATAAAATATTAATTCAAAGTGTATTTGTTAAATAAAGGCAAATTAAGCTAATCTGCTTTGTTCTTTCAACTAACCAGATTAAAAAACTATCACTGTTTTTGAAGGTTTGATGAAAGTTTACATCAACTTCTTATGGAACTGTACATTGGAACAAACATTTGGCAAAATATTAATGATGATATAAAAATGTTCATGCCCTTTGATTCAATAACTACCTTTCTAGAGATCTATGCAAGGCATGAATAATCACAAATGCAAAAAGATTGTATCTTTTTTATTGGTATGTTGGGAAGCACTTAAATATTTGATATTAGGTAAATTATGGACTTATGATGTGAGAATATTATACAGTTATTACATAGAATTGTTAGAGATAAAATTTTAAAATACTCAGGATAAAATAAGGGTAGAAAGGAGAATGTTAAATTTTGCATAAAATGTGATTTGTTATTTCCAAAATAAAATCATGCAACAAGAGCTAGAGAAACACATCAAAGTGTTGATAGTGATTAATTTAAACTACAGAATTACTGTTATTATCATTTTTTCTTTCTTACCTTTTTTGTTCTCCCTGAATTCTTTATAGTGAGACTATATTATTTATTTATTTATTTTTATTCACTAGTTTATTTATTGCCGTACTGGGGTTCAAACTCAGGCCCTTATGCGTCCAAGGTTGGCGTGGTACCGCTTGAGCTAAATAAATCCCCAGCCCCGAGACTATGTTATTATACATAACAGAAAAAAATCAAGTTACTAAAGTACAACAGTACAGGAGCATATTTTCCAAAGTCATAATTGGTTATTCATGTTGTTTTTGCTCCTTATCTCCAGTGCCTAAAAGTAACTGATAGGCCATCGTTTCTCAATCAATGTCAGCTGAATAAAGCTGCAGTGTAGACGGGCTGACTGGCCTGGCTGGAGAGATGAGGCAACATGTAAATAGCTGACTGAACCGTCCAAGAAGAGAAGTGCAGAGTGGATGTGGGGGAGAGACGATAGAGTGAGTCCCGGTCGAGGCAGAGGCAGTCTGAGAACGAAACAAGAAATGGGAAACGTGAGCACTTACAAGACTAGGACGGCTTCTCAACACCTGGAGCAGTGGGCCCGGCCCCAACGTGGGGCTGCAGGGTTCACAAAGTTCACGAGACTAGCCGGCCCAGCTGCCCCTGCTGTCTCTAAAAACACCGAGGTTTGATGGGTTTGCTCTCTGGCAACAGGGATGTAATGACTCAAAACACTGAAAAGTGGCAAAAGATAGAATAACAATAGTCATAATTGCTTGGAAGTTTAAATAAATTCCCGACTGAAAAGAATTTTAGTATATGTGCTGCTGAAGAGAGCACCTGACTGAAAAGAATTTTTAAAAGTTCAGAAATGAACAGTGAGAGTATGACATAAACCCATGGTCACGGCAGATTCTTAAGTACTTTTTAATGTCTAACAAAAATGTTCAAAAAGTAACCATGTTGAGCCTTAACATTTAAACAGCTTGAAGAGGAGTTAATAATATTAGAGGAACAGGGAATTTGATCATAAGAAAGATAAAATTCAATAAACTTAAAAGGAAAAATATGGTAGGGTTGAAAAATGAAGAGTTATGTTTTTGAAAAGACAAATCACATAGATAGGTCTGTGGCAGACTTAAATAAGAATGTAAGAAAAAGAACTTCAAAACTAGATTTGGAAAAGAAGATGTAGCCCAACAGGAAAGAGGCAAGATTAACATATTTTAAGATATATTTTAAGGTATATTTTAACTTTTTTTTTTTTTTTTTTTTTGCTTTTTTGAGACAGGTTCTCACTTTGTAGTTCAGGCTAGCCCTGAGCTCACTGTGGTGCCCAGGCAAGCCGCCGCGAACTCAGCAATCCTCCTGTCTCTGCCTCCCGAGTGCTGGGATTACAGGCGTGAGCCACCACGTCCGGCATTGTAGTATGCGGTGTTAATTGTTGGTGGGCGTGTCTCCACGCCCAGCATTATATGTGGTTACCGGGGATCGAACTCAGGTCCTTACGCTTGCGAGGCAGGCACCGGAACCACTGAGCTAACCCTCCGGCCCTATTTTAACATATTTTAAGATTAACATATTTTAAGGTAAGAATAACTTATTTTAAGAAATATTAGGGTTTTTTCCTGATTTAAGGCTATTTTTATAATAGTATTGATTTAGATTTTTAGACTAGTACAATAAAGATTCGTTTTCTTTTAAAAAGAAAACCTGATTAAGATTTCATGATATTGCTACATCTGTTAGAAATTCGGTTGTATCTGAAGTGGTAGATTTTATTTGGTGAGTTTGTACTCAAAGGACATCTGTCACAGTGTGAGTTATAAAGTGTCTTGACCCTGTAACTCAGAGAGGTTCCCAAACCTCACAGACATTAGAAAACCTGGTGAATCAGTCAGTTGTAATTAGAAAGGGTGTAAATTTCCTGTGTGATAGAAACCAAGTAATTTGAACTCGGAACAGAGAATCACGTTGTCTTTATTTTTCTTTAGCTGTTTTGTGAAGTGCAAGGTGCCAGTGAGTAAAAATACCTGAGAACTTGCTAATGAAAGACAGCGCGCACAGAATCTGCTATTCCAGCACATATTTCTGTAGATGTTGAACATGCTATTGTCAAATAGTATTTTAAAAACTGTCAGGTGTGTGTGTTTTTCAAATGAGTTTTAAATAATTCAGTACTATGCAGGCGGCAGAAAAATGACTTTATAGACTCACAGTGCTGTTTTATATTGAATATATAAGTAGAGGCTATGAATTAAAAATGACAGTCTCTGATCCATCTTTTTACTAATAACCGGTGTAGTGCCGGTGGAAATTTGCTGTTACCAGTGTTGTTTTGGCATTTTCTGTTAGAGGGTTGCTTTAAAGTGATTGAGGCATAGATACCACCCGTGTGCTGATGGGGAAATCGGTTCCTAAGAAGGAGAGAACCCTGTTCGGGTTGCCTCACCCACGGCACACTTTTGGCTGCTCCCTTCCCTTTGTGTCCTCCTGGATCAGAAGGGAGGACAGAGCAGACGGGGGGAGCGTTCACCTTGAGTAAGTATTAGGCTTCCTCAGTACTTGTCCTTCCAGCCACTTGGTTGATGTGCAGCACTGGAAAGATACTAACACTTCCCTCCCTAGTTCAGGAGTGTAACCGGGCATGTAAGAGTAAGCTCAAAAAGTCCCTATGAATCTTAGCCACCCTTCTCATTGACCCATCATTCATGATTTGCATCCGTTTCCTCTTCCTGTCCCCAGATTCTTTGGTTTTTAATGGCATAAGGAAAGAAAAAGTGTGTGTGTGTGTATGTGTGTGTGTGTGAGAGAGAGAGAGAGAGAGAGAGAGAAAGAGAGAGAGAGAGAGCTAACTGGAATGCATACTACTGTGTGTATGTCTTCCTCCACCAAAGAGTATTAAAGGGCTAGTTTTCCCAAAGGCAGAAAAGTTTTCTTGTTCATTATTGCTAGGATGACCACCACTTGGGTATGATTTTCTTCAGTCAGGTATTTTACATGGGTTATAATGATACTGGTCACATTCAGGAGTTTACACATCGCTAATCTGAGCATCTCTGAGTTGGAAACTGAGAGACTTTTTTTTTTTTGAGACAGGGTCTTGCTTGGTAGTTTAGGCTGACCCTGAGCTCACTATGTAGCCCAGGCAAGCCTGGAACTCAGCAATCCTCCTGCCTCTGCCCCCCCTCCCCCGAGTGCTGGGATTACAGGCGTGAACCACCACGCCCAGCACTGTGGTGTGTGGTATTGATTGCTGGTGGCCCTGAGTCACCACGCCCAGCATTGTATGTGGTTACCGGGATCGAACTCAGGAACTTGCGCTTGCGAGGCAGGTGCCGGAACCACTGAGCTAAGTCTCCAGCCCCTGAGAGACTTTTATAACAAAAGCTTTGAAGTGTTTGTTGCAAAAGCTGGACATTGACTGAATTGTAACCAGAGAAGTTTAGACATGAAGTGTTAAAGTTTAATGATTTATGCTCTGCAACAGTCTTGCTAAAGATGTGGCCTCAGAAACTCTCGATGTTCATTTCAAATGGATTGGTCCACTCCAGGTCTCTTGAGAACCTGCGTGTGGCTGCTGTCCAGTGTCCTGAGCACTGATTGTACCCTGCTTAGCACACACTGTATGCTCGGTTTGAAAGGGCTCATCGGAGCTGGTGCTGTACCCTGGGTGGAGAGGGCTGCCCAGTAATTGAGAGTGTTCTTTGCACATGCTCTCTCTTCTGTGGTCTTTCTCAAAAGTTTTGTTTTTAAAGATGGATTGTAGTGGCTTTTCAGAGATTCAGTTTTGGATTTCATAGATTTTGCATGTAAATTTTAATTGTTTTTTAAGGTTTAGCTAATAGCCAATAGTAAAGTAAAGGTGAGCTGTAGAACAGACTGCAAAAGTTAATGAAGGGATGTATTAGTCTTTTAAAAAATTTCATTGAGGGCCAGAGAGTTAGCTCAGTGGTTCCAGTGCCTGCCTCGCAAGCGCAAGGTCCTGAGTTTGATCCCCAGTAACCACATATAATGCTGGGTGTGGAGACACGCCCACCAACAATCAACACCGCAAACCACAATGCCGGATGTGGTGGCTCACGCCTGTAATCCCAGCACTCGGGAGGCAGAGACAGGAGGATTGCTGAGTTTGCGGTGGCTTGCCTGGGCACCATAGTGAGCTCAGGGCCAGCCTGAACTACAAAGTGAGACCATCTCAAAAAGCAAAAAAAAAAAAATTTTTTTCATTGAGAAATGTGTATTAGAAATCAGAGTGAATTATTTTTTGTAAATGTTTTATGTATCCAAACATTGTATTTTTATCTTGCATTACATGAACAATTATATAGCTTTTAGTCATACTTTCGGTTGTTGTCATGTTTCTCATTGCAGATTATAAATCTCAATTGTACTTTCCCATAGATACACAGAGAATAAGCAAAGGCCGGATGAAGTGTAGACATCCAGGAGAGTACCCAACAGATTTACTACTGAGCTGTCTTCTTTGAGCAGCCCTTAATGATCTCCATTCCTACTTCCTTTTAGCTCTCTGCCCCACAAAGAGGGACTCCTTCAGTTGCTTCCTTTAAATCTCAGTTCCTCATCAGTAAAGTAGGAGTGGTAATAGTATCCATCTGCTGAGCTTTTTTGAGGGGAGGTTAGAGAATCACTCAGGGAAGATGCCGAAGTCCTGTGTGGCGAATAGAAAGGCCGTGTCCACTTCAGTGTCCCTGAATTATCATCATAAGGTGCAAGGAGAGTAGCTGAAAAAGCGGAAGGCAGTCAGAGCGTATTAGAGTCTTCAGAAACCGTGTTAGTCATCTAACCCCACTGAAAGTATTTGCTAACAATTTACCCAAAATATTTATGGATTTTTAAACAGCTTGTAACAGGGTAATAAATGAGTACTTAAAAAATAGTGTTGGGATGTTTTTTAAATTTTTTTTTAAAGTTGGTGGATTGTGACCTATTTTGTTAAATATAACCTATCAAACATTTTACAGGATACTTTTATATCTATATCTATCTATCTATTTTTTTGGTACCAGGAATCAAACTTATGGCCTTACACTTGCCAGACAGGTGCTATACAAAGTAGCTACATCTGGAGCCCCTATATCTATATTTTCTTAATTGTTTTGATGTCACTTTTATTATCTCTTATACTGGAGGACTGTAACTACTTCTAATAAAAGGGTCTGTAGAGGTCCTAAGAATTAATGTTGCAAATGAAACATCTAGGTTGGTATTTCTGCAGTGTAGTGACCTTGATTTCAACTCATTGGCATCATCAAGACCTCTCTCTGGTCCACCTGTACCCCTAGCCTCTGCTAGAACTGCACTGTAGTATACATCAGAATTCTTGTGAAATCTCTGAACACTGAGACTGTGTAATGCCTCTTGTCATTTTGGCCAGGATTATTTGGTTACACTTTAAAGAGACCTATAAACCTGGATTAAGGGATAGGACATCTATTGAAGTATACAGTTAGCATTTCCAGTAGTGCCCATATGGATTTGAGGGACTTCAGATATGATGAGATTCAGGGATTCAAACAGAGTTATCAAGATTCTGTGTCAGTCTCCGGGCTCTGTTCCCCATGCCTGTTCAACTTACTTTGGTTTCTGTATTAGTTACCAATTGCCTTGTAACAGGTCACATCAAGCCTGGTGGCTTAAAACAACACATGTTTATTATTTCAGTTTCCATAGGTCAGGAGTCTGGGCCTGGCTTCTCTGTTGGCTTCAGGTTCTCTCGTGGTGTCTATCAACCTGGAATTCTTGGCTAGGGAAGGATCTGTTTCTAGTTCATTGGTTGTTGGAAGAATTCATTTCTGGGCCAGAGATTTAGCTCATTGGTTCTGGCCTGCCTAGCAACTGCAAGTTCCCTGGTTGGATCTGAGTAACCACATGCAATACCGAGCATGGTGACTCACGCCTACCAGCAATCAGTACCACATACCACAGTGCCGGGCGTGGTGGCTCACGCCTGTAAAACCAGCACTCAGGAGGCATTGGCAGGAGGATTGCTGAGTTCAAAACTTGCCTGGGCTACATAGTGAGCTAAGGACCAGCCTGAACTACAAAGCGAGACCCTGTCTCAAAAAAAAAAAAAAGAATTCGGTTCTTTGTAGGTTGTTGGACTAAGATCCTCCCTGTCAGTTGTCATCTAGAGGGCCCTCTCAGTTTCTTGCCTTTGAATCTTTCCCTAGGACAGCTCACAATGTGGCAGCTTCCTGCAAAGAAGAGCTTGCTGGTAAGGCAGAAACATAATCCTAGGTAACATAATCCCAGATTTAATGTGCTGTATTCTGTTGGTTAGAAGCAAATGATAGGTCCAACCCATACTCAGTAAAAGGTTTGTCAAAGGATCATGGCAGCTCCTGTGACGTCTGTCCCACAGCTTCTTTCTCAGAAGGCTTCTCTCTGTGTACTGACAGAGCGGACCCCGCCAACAGCTCCTCCTTTACAGTGTCCCACAGGTAGGAATTCTGTAGAAACAGAGCCACTGTCCCCTTGGTTACCACGCTGGAGAATTTAACCATAAAGAGCACTTAGTGATATGATAATAGGTAGCTTTGAGAACTGTTGAGAATATTAAAAAACCAGGCTGGAAAATCCTGTAGAACTGGCTGGACACTTGTGACCATTGGCTATTGCTTCTTTGGTTTGTCAGTCACCAGATTTATTCACATTAACTACAAGACATAGTCCACAGGTCAGTTGCAGGTTTCATGCCTGTATTCTGGAGGCGCCGAAAAGGATGCTGAGGGGCTGTTGCTTCTTGTTGCCCTTCCCTGGAGATGAGGCCACTAATGTTTCTCTAACTGTGACACTGCTGTGTGGTGAGGCTGTATGGTCTCACGGCTTCCCTGGAGTCACTTTTTCCTACCAGCCGAGAGGGTTGCATCGTATAAATGAATTCCCCTCTAATGGGCAGTTTGCAGACCTTTGCATCTCATGGTCTGGGCTCTTCGTTAGTATTAACTGTGCCTTATGGATGTACCAGTAAAGCTGCCCCAGAAACAGAATGTGGTATTGATGGCATGTTCAGATCTCTGAGTCACACGGTAGATGGGGCATTTCTGGTTTTCACAGTTAGAATTTTTATTCATTCCAGACTTAACTAGAAGCAGAATTTGTACTTTCTGAAAGTATAGGCCAACTTTGTGATCCAGTTTTTCCCCCCAATCTTTGGGTTAAACAGGGCGGACTCAAGAATGATCATAACTCTTTACTGTTGCTGTATTTGGCCGTATAAATTTTTGGTATGTGTAAGGACGTTGACTTATCAGGTTTTGTAAGTCAGGAGAACTTGTAAATCATTTCCATATAACTTCGTATGTTTTCTTACATGCATTTGCAAAACTGTACTTACACTCATTAACATTAGAATATATTAAGACAAACTTATCAAGAAGCAAAACACGGCACTTCCGTGGGACAACTTGGGAGGTGCAAAGCCTGCATACTCTCACACTGTTTTCCTCATCGACCTAATATAGCAGCTGATATCTCACCATGAAATAGAAATTTGGGTTAAGATTAACAATTCTCAACACATTAGAATCACCTGAAGAATTAAAAACACACTACAAAACAAAGAAAACAATGTTAGAGTCGTACCCCAGGGAAATTTTGCATAATTCCTTCGAATGGGGTCCAAGTAACTTAAAACCTCTATACCACATTATACCTGATTGGGATAGTCATGGATCTGCCGCCTGTGATTAAGAGCCCGCCTATAGTGAGACATAGGAATTACGACTTTGTCCTGAACATGTGAAGGACTTTTGAGCATGCAGCTTGTCTGGGTTACTTTTTTGTTGCTGGGACAAAATACCTGAGGAGGGAAGGTTTATTTTGGCTACTACTTTGTAGAGGTTTTAGTCCATGGTCCTCTTCTTTCAAGGCCGGGTGGGGCAGCAGAGGCAGGAAGAAGTGAGCCCTCCTGCTTCTTCCTGTTGTGTTCCATCCAAGGTTCCTCAGCTTATTGGTTGGTGCCACCCCTCCCAGTGAGTCTTCCTTCTTTTGTAAATCCATCATCTACACTCAGAACTATGCTAAACCGATTAGCAGACTAGTCCAGTGTCACGTACCCATGAGACATTCACTCCCAGAAGCCCACCTGTGAGCTCTCTAGGCTTTGAGGGGACATCTGGGTAAAAACCTCCACAGCAGCCACTGCTGAGAACCAGCTGACCAAGACTTGCCTCTGGGGAGATGTCCTGTTCATTCACAGTAGGGTGTGTTCAGAGAAGCTGTTAACATCATTTTCACAGCCCCATAAGCAGAGACTCTTCCCACTGTCGTCAGTGGTTGTTTGAGTATGCCTGTGATGAGCTCCCATTCATGGAGGCTAACCAAGTCCATCTCTTCCTGCTGTCTTGGGGAGTGCAGGTACCCAGGGCTATGGAATTGCTACTTAGTGTGCTGCTTTTGAGGGTACCTCCAAGAGGCTGAGCTCATAGGAATGTCATTTGTGTGCCTCACAACAGTAGCACATGTGAAAATCAGGCTATAAACAATCTAACTTTTCTTTCATTTTATATTTATTTTCTGAAGGTGATGTTGAAATAATCATTCATGTGGTATCCAGAAATATTTTTGTCTATAGTAATAGCAGATGGCACAGCATTTTTCACGTGCCAGATTTCATCTCTCCCACCACAGTGCAATGTGGAAGTGATCACGGGCTCTTTCAAATCTTCTAACGCCCCATGTGCATTTCAGCTGTGGTGGGGAGTCTTTTTTCATATCAGTTCAGCATGTAGTAGATTTACTTGGAATCCTTGGAATTTGTGCACAGTGTAGTCACATAAGAAGTGCTTTGAAAAGAAATATTTTTTTGAGGCCTCATGATTAAAAGTCATCAATTCAACAGACATTTAATAAGCATATTTGGATTGCCAAGCCAGTGGTTTTCCACTGGGATCGGTGGTTTGGTCCCTTGGTGGATTTTGGAAATTCCCAGGGTTGGTTTTAGTTAATAATGATTAGCAGGGATGCTACCAGGATTTGCTGTGCTTCCCAAAGATGCTAGCAGATGCAGGACGGCCCCCAGCGACAAGAATGGTTCTGTGTGTCTGTACCACGAGCTTCCATACTCGCACTTTCAAATCTCTTGAGAGGACATATTTGTAGGTGGAAAACCTGTTTATGATTATCAAAGTCTGAAAACTAATTATGATTTTATATAAGCACAAAGGGGTTTTTTGGCATGAATTTTAACATTAAATGACTTTTCCAGGAAAATTGTAAATTAAATTGTAAATGTAAATTGAAGGAAAATTATACTTTGCTTTACTTGGAATCGAGTTACTTACCCTCCTGTGGAATCACATCACCATTAGAACCCTGCATGTGACGTGAGTCACAACCCTGACTCCACTGGCCATGTTTGTTATTTCCACTTTGATTTGGGTTCTGTACATAGTATAAGCAATGACTATCTCCTGTGTCTCCTTGTAGTGTTGTGCTGGCGCATTTAAATGCATATCATTTTGTTATGCTACTTTTTATTTTTCTTATTTTTTTTTAGGCAGGACATTGTGTTGAGTTGGGATGATGTATCTTTAAAAATACGCGTGTAAAATGTATTACTTATAAGTGCTATTTTAAGAAAATATGGGAATATTGCTCACTGTTTAAATTATAAGGGAGCATTGGGTGTGATGGGGTTGAAAGACACAGGGTTAAAAGCAGGGAAATAGCAGATGAGTTGACTGCCAAGGAAACCCCATAATGGTAGAGGGATGCCAAGATAGTGCAGGAGCCAGGGAGCAACCCTTCTACATCCTTAGGGGAAGCACTGGCTGCGTGCCAGGAGGCATGTCTTGTTAGATCATACCTCGGTGAAGTGAAAGTGCACACAAAGTCCTAAAGTGGAGGAGTCGGGCTTTTTCAAATGGCTGAAGCTTGGGGCCCAGGTAGGACTAGGGAACTGATAGCGGAGAGAAGCCCAGGGAGGCAGGCACAGCATAAGACCCTCCGAGCCTTGCTTGCATCCTGTTCTAGAAACACTAGCAAGGTACAGAAGGGCGATTGGATTAGGATCAGGTTTGCATGTTGAATGTGCTTTTCACGGCGGTGAAAGTAGACTGGGTAAGGTTGCCTAAGCCTGCACTGGCTTGAGCCGGTGCAGAGGGAGAACCCTTGGAGGGTCAGGTAGGCTTCCAAGGTGTCAGACTAGGCAGTTTGCCTCTAGCAACTGTGCTGGACTAAGTGTGGGGCAGTGTGGAGGCCGTGGGAGGATTTTTGGCCCATGGGATCTGCTCACTAGGCAAGTGTGGGAGACACAGGGAAGAAACTAGGACAGTGGTAGTGAACCTGTGCACACACGCCACAGCCAGTGTTTGTTATCATTGAAGAGTCTAAGAGGTTCACTGGCATTGTTCAAGGGTGTGTGTGGTTAAAGAAATACATTCTATGGGTAAAATATTTCACTTCTGTTAAAGAGATTTACTTATTTTATATGTGACTTTGCTCACCTGTTTTCTTTCATTTAATTTGGAACAACCTTTTGTTTTGAAAGAGATTAGAATAGCACAGGTTCTAAAACTATTTAATAATGCTACAAATCTAGTGGTTTTTATCCCAAGGCCTATGTTAAAATGGACAAGAGTGATTTTAACAGTTTAGATTTATCTTCTACCTTACTGAGGGAAATACTGCTCCTGGGAGCCTTTCTCAACCTCTGTTCCTTTTCATTTTATTAAAATAGTGAAGTTAATATCAGGTATGGTGGCTCATGCCTATAATTCCAGCACTTGGGAGGCAGAGGCAGGAGGATTACTCTTGAGTTCAAGGCCAACCTGGGTTACATAGTGAGTTCAGGGCCAGCCTGAGCTACAAAGCCAGACCCTATCTCAAAAGGAAAAAAAAAGTGAAGTTATCTGGGTATTGTGGCACACACCTATAATTCCAGCACTCCTGGAGTCTCATTACCAATCTAGGCAGTTTAGTGACTGGGCAAGACTGTATGTCAGAATTTTAAAAATATGTAAAAACCCGAGGATACAGCTCGTTGCAAGGACCCTGGGTTCATTTCCCTATATCAATTAATCGAATTTTTAAAAATTGCTAATGTAGGGGAATATTACTTTCATTTTATCTGTTACCATTTTTATGTACTTCCTTTGTGTCTGTGCTTTGCTTCCTTTAAGTCTGGGTTTAAGTGCGTGCGCGTGCGCGTGCGCGCGCACGCATGTGTGTGTGTGTGTGTGTGTGTGTGTGTGTGTGTGTATGAAAAGATGTAACATTGTAATTATACACAAATATTCTAGAAGTCAAATAAAATGAAATTGGGAGCATGAGTTTGAATCATCTTCCTCTCAGCTTCTTCCTTGCTGTCCAGCATCCTACCAAATATTAGATCTCTCCATGTGTCTTGCAGGCGTCTCTAAGTAAGCACATCAGAACTGAGGTTCCCTGTTGTCCTACATCTCACCCTTTATTTTTTCCTAGTTTTTTCCTTCTTAGTAATTGAGTCTATCATCCATTTAGTTATAGAAGCCAAAAATGAAATTTTCTCCCATTCCTTCACTCCTTTGCTGAATCCATCTGCAAATCCTTTTTTCTGTTTCCAGAGTATATCCAGATCCATCTACTTCCCTCCAATGTCCTTCCCTGATAACTACAATCCCACCAAGATCCTTCCAGATGGCCTTGATGTTCCTATAGTCCACTGCCACCACCTCTTTCCTTTACTATTGGGACTGTGTTACCTTCCTTATTGGTGTTTTGCTTACACTGGCTGTTCTTATCTCTGTAGTCTGTTCTCCTACTAGTCAGAATAGCTCATGTAAATGTTCTCTTGTTTAAAATCCTCCAGTTGCTTTCCATTATAATTAGCAAACAACTCAAATGCTTTGCCATGGCTCATAAGGCTTGTGTGATCTATCTTTTGCCTGTCTTTCCAAACTCATCTTCCTTCTATGCTTCTTCTTGCTTACTAAGAGCCATGTTAATGTTTTTAAAACAGCACGTATCCCTGCCTCAAGCTGCTCAGTAAGTGCCTGTCCCTGAAGCTCCTGCATATCTGACAGTGTCACTCTGACACCTTGGAGTCATTACACACTACTTGGGGAAGGTACACTTGTTTTCTTAGACTACCACTATAGTGATTATGTGGTAGTCAGTCAAAGTATATTTAAAAAAAGAATACACTACTTGAATCAGCTCAGAGAATTACCGTGTTGCCAGGCATAGGGACACTGCGCTGAGGGTCAAGGTGTTGCTCCATGTTGTCTGTTATCTCCTACCTTTACAAGCCCCGTGCTTTCATACAGATTGTGTTTTCTGGGCTGAAAGTATCAGCAGTCAGCTCTTAGCCCCATATCTGCAGTTGATACCATGAGTTAATAATCCAAAGTACAACAGATTCTAAAGCACATGCTGCCAGCATAGCTGCCTTTTGGGGACATGCAATTGGAAGGCGGCTGGTTTTAGTTCTGAGGCTAAAAGTGGTGGGAAGGAGAAATTGGGGGAAGGCCTGGTAAAGAGAGAAAGCCTAGAGGTCAGATTTCTCCACATTGCCATTGCCAGAGACACAGGCTGGTGTAGTGATTGAAAAGCATTGAGGACCGAAAGCAGGCAGGCAGTTTAAGAACAGTTTATCTTGGGCAGCAGCTATCCTTTCAAGATCTTCCCTAGTGGTCTTAATATTCAAAGCCTGAAATATTCGCACTAGCTCTTGTTGCTGTACTGCTAATCTGGGACCATTTGTTAAACTCCCCAAACCCCAAAGCTTCTGATCAACTCAAGTCTCCACCTGGTATTATCAGCTCTTACAGAAAGGAATTATGGAGTGTAATAGGCTGCTTCTCGCTGACTGCCTCGCACCTCCCTTGTTCCTTTATCTTGTCCGACACTATGTCTCCATCCAGTTACGTCCTTAATGAGATCATTTGCTCTGCACACACTGTGAGATTATGTCTCACAGTGTTACACTGTCTGCTTTCCAAGCTGCAAGGATTCACCGCTGAAGAGAGGAGGACCTTTATGGCTTGTCACAACTTTGGGTCATCACGTTGATATTTGACTCTTTCACAGTGGCCCACGGGGACAGAAACACTTTGCATAACCATTTAGCACAGCTATTTCTCTTACAAGGCTATTTCTCTTACAAGAATTCCTTAAAATGATGTGTACATAAAATGTACCAATAAAATCAATTTGAAAAGAAAAGAAAGAACACTGTCGCTGTTAATGATACCTGCGTATAGATAACATAACTGAAACCCATAACATTTTAGTCTTAGTTCTGTCCAAAATTGCCCTTTAATCATCACTTTATAAATAATGTGGCTTCTTTATTTTTTAATTAAAAAATGTTTTTGGATGCACAGATACACACTGCATATCTAGAGGTCCACAGGACAGAAATAAATGGTTCAAAGTTGTATGAACATGTGAGACCTCCTGTTCAAAAGCCTAGCAAATTGCAAGCAGGCTAATTAAAACATATCTATAAGAGAACAATTGTAGTATAATGCCACTATGTCCCAAATAAAGAGAAAATCTTAAAAAGCTGATAGAAAAGATAGATTCCTACAAAGAAATAACTGTCCGGTTGATAGTACGTTTATTAGCAGCAGTAGTGGACTCAATCTTACCTTTAGGAAGAAGAGGCTAAAATAAAGATCTATTAGAAGACACACTAGGAGGATATTTTAATTTTCAAACATTAAC
The DNA here is from genome assembly GCA_004025085.1 of Thryonomys swinderianus. Classification (NCBI taxonomy): domain Eukaryota; kingdom Metazoa; phylum Chordata; class Mammalia; order Rodentia; family Thryonomyidae; genus Thryonomys; species Thryonomys swinderianus. The sequence goes on along the minus strand of PVIC010001453.1, from coordinate 65,443 downwards.
TGAAAGGATGGTTGAAAGTTGGCTTGTAGCGAGGTGGGTGGTCCGCAGAAGTGGTTATGGTGTCACAGAAGCAGTGGCACAATTTGGATTTGGACAGTGTGCTGATACATTTAAGCGGGCTGCATAAATGGCTGCCTTTTGGCCGTGATCTGAGCACTTACAGAACATTTTCCAGTTGAATAGATATAACCACTGTGGTGTGGGGCACATGTCTGAAATTCTTCTGTTTGTGATGAATTGCTTTCACTTCAGGCTAAGGATGTCAGCTTTCACATATAGTTAAGAATGGAGTGAAAGTACAGGCTAACTCTGAGATCAAAACTTGTGGTTTGTGTATCTGATTAAGGTCATAATAACAGTCTGTTTTTAAAGGTTGATTCCAGCCAGCGATCGGAACACTCAGATATGTACGTTCCCCCATTAAAAGTCCAGTCTTACTTCTGCCTCCACACACCACACAGGGTCAAGGATAACGTGTTCTAGTCCCAGGGCAGGGGGCTGCCTTGCAGCTCAGCCTCCCTCCCTCTGGAGGTGTGTTTCCTCTTTCAGGACATGGGTATCTTGGGCGGTGAAGGGAGGGGATTGACACTGGGTTACCACCTGCCTGGGAAAAGTTGTGCACTTCACCTTGTGTTTCCTTTTCACTGAGGGAATTTCCCCCTTTTGTGTATTATTGTGATATTCTCACATTTGATTGAATTAGATCACAGACTGTTTTTAAAATGAGCATGCTTATAGAGCTCAAATTAAATAATGAGAACAGCTAAATTTTTTGAGATGGAACCTTTATGGAAAAGGCTGAATGCTGGAGGATTAGTCAGTGAATTCTCAAACCAACCAAACTCCTTTTCTTGGTTGTTTGCAATTATATTAGGGCAGTTAAAGATTGTAACTCAGACATCTGAAAACCACGTAGGTGGTACATTCATTTTTACTGTATCATTCTCTGAATTGTAAGTGAGATGCAGATTGTCTAATAGGTGAGGGTTTAAAATTGAAATTTTCCATGTTATTTTATATCTATTTATAACCATGAAGGTTAGTTTAGAAAATTTTGAAATTACGGATTAATTATTTTTGTTAAATTGAAGTTATGATTTCAGAAAAAAAGGGACCTGGCCACTTTGGAACTAAATGCCATTTCCTTTCCCTGTTTTTAGTATGAGACAGAGGGTTTCATTGAGTCTGAACAGGGAAAATAAGTACATGTGTTGAGGGTGGCACTGAAGAAAAACATAGTTCATACCGTTCTCCCCAGGAAATGGGAAACCAACTGTCTACCCCGCACTTTCATCAGGTTCTACATATATTTGATGAAAATGATAGCACTCTCAAGGGAATGACTGTATTTGGTGAGAGTGAGTATGTGCACACGTGTGTGGAGGCATGTAGTTTGCAGTATTTGGGCCTGTGTGGACCATGGCATCCTTCAAATGGCAGATGGAAACATAGCTGTGTTGCTTGTCATGTTTCGGGGCCTCTTTCCCGTCTCAGTTGCCACTGCCATAGGGGGAGTATGTTAGTTCTGGTCCTGGATTTCAGGTAGGTTACTGAGTGTCAGATTCTCAACCCTGTGACTACTGTCCCTCAGCAAGCACTCCACACTGAAGATCTAAGAGCTTTAATTCACCTCTTGATATTCTGGATGAAATAATCCTGCATACTCGAGCCATTTATTCAGGACCCTGAGTGTCCACCAGACACTCTCCTGGGTGTCTGTAATACACATCTGAGAACTACCCCAGTCACTCTGCTCGTGCAGTTTACAGCAGAGCCTTACTTTTCACCTGCCCTCCTCTGGAGAGGGAATCATTCCCCCAAGCTGTGAAAATCTGTTCATTTCACTTAGCCTTTTGAGTGTGTGTAATTTCTTTTTTAGCTGCCAAGTTTGCTTACCATGTGAATAGGATACATGTCTGCCCTAGGACATGTGTATGAGAGGCAGACGGAACAGACAGGGGAACATGTGAAACATCCTGATCCCCAGCAGGCTGGATAGGAGAGTAGAAGCAGCAGCTCAGGGCAGAGGCAAAAGGAAAGAGGGCCTCTTGCTGGGCATGTTCATGCCAGAGGTGCTGTTAAACTTAGCCTCTGCATACATAGGGTGCGTGGAAGTGTAGTGGTCCTGAGGTCAGAGGGAAGAGGAGGGTTAGTACATGACAGTGAACAAGCCAGAGAACGGAGGACAGCGAGACACGGCCTGTCTGCCTCAGGAGAACTGAAGGCTGGGAAGCGCCGGGAGCCAGTGTGGGGTGTGGGAAATCCCTGAGTGACTTGCCTTCATTTATTCTTTCACTCACTCAGTATATACTTATGTAGAGCTTGTCTTGTGGCCAGTGCTGGGATTTTAGCTCAGGCAGGAACCCTTAGGGCTAGAGAGGTAGCTGTGGTGGACAAGAATGGAAAGGCTGGGATGGACATGGGTGGCGCCAGAGCAGGAATGGGGCTTGGGCACCAGGTATGGGAGTGAGACCCAGGGAGAGGCCAAGTTGAGGTGCACAGGGCTTGTCTGTGGGGGTAGGGTGCCGTCATGGGCCTGGTGTTGAGTCAGGTCTTTGGAGAACTTGCTCTGTAGGAGCCATTTTTGTGGTAGAATGCAGGGCCTGTCATGAGAATCCCTAGGACTGTGTCAACCTTGGGATGGAAAACTGTTCAGCCAGTGAATTCCGTCCAGCACTCCTCCCGCAAGCAAGCAGGAAGGAAGTGCAGTAGGTCCTTTGGAAGGTTGCCACTTGGTAGAAATATACATTTGAAAATAAATTATATTAGTGATCACCAGTCTTAGATGCTAGTTCAGGAAGAATGAAAGGAACCAGTTCAGTGCCCTTACTTACTTTTCAAATTTCAAGTTCTTTTTTTCCTGTGTACTCAAAAGATACATATGAAAACAAGTTGGGGTACAAGTGGGCATCTCCATCTCTCTCTCTCTCTCTCTCTCTCTCTCTCTCTTTTTTTTTTGGTGGTATTGGGGATTGAACTTGGGCCTTTGTACTTCCAAGGTAGCAGTGGTGCCACTTGGGCTAAACCCCCAGCCCCCCATCTCCATCTCTTTTGCTAAGTGTTGGCTGCTTTCTGCGTTATTCACCAGTGGTATATAAAAATGCATCAGTCTGCTCTGCTGTGTGTACATCTCAACCATCCTCTCCATAGCTGGATAATTCCAGATTTATTTCTCAACTAAGAAAACTGATTTCATCCGTATTTTGTGATAAGAGGAGCTGGAAAAAAAAAAAACACCTGGAAATAATGTAATAGCTCGTCTTGCAGAAATGCCTGTGTCGCTCTGGAGTAGCCTGCCCATTTCTCTTGGTCAAGGAAGTGTGTTGCATTTTAAACATGTAGTGGTTGTTATTCGTTGTGCCCCCTTTTTAAGGTAGGAAATGTTGTCCTTTGGACTGAGTTAAATGCCTCTCAGCATAAAAGATGTGATGTGGAACAAAGCCTGTGGACTGTGACTGCCATGCACTGGGCTAACGAGAAGACAGAACATCTCTATAATCAGCAGCAGAACAAATACTCACAAAGGCTCTCCTTCCCTCCTAGCACCTCCTTCGCAGGGCATCTGGCTGGGATCCTTGTTGGACTAATGTACACTCATGGACCTCTGAAGAAAACCATGGAAACATGTGCAGGTATGCAACAAAATGTCTTTGGCATGACAAGGTAGAAGTTCACCTTAATTTTAATGTGAACAGAAACAACTGCAAGTGTCTTGCGGTTCAGCTTAGTCTCCTAATGTGCTCGTTTATCTTTTTGAACCAGGAGATAAAACAGCTAGTACAGTCCCTCCCATAGCTTCATGAAGAAAATACAGACCCCAACTGGGGCTTCCTGCAGAAACAAGTTGGGTGTTGTCTCATACCCTCAGCCCTCAAGCAACTCACAGAAAACAATATTTCCTCAGAACTGCAGAGAACTGCAGTGGGTTTAAAATAAATACGTACGCTGTAGTATCACCCGAATTAATGTATTTGTAAGGCAAAGTCTAAAAAGAAAACCAAATCAAGATTGGAGTGCATGGCCAGCATTTTAGAGAATCCAGAATGACCACCAGGTCTTTGCTAGGCAAGACATATGAGGTGTTATGGAAAACATGATGAATGGATAAATTTTAATTTATTATAGTAAAAGACATATTGCTGTAATCCTCCTCAAAATATTCTCACTCTTTTTCTTTGAACACACTTATCCTGTTGTTTCTGCTACTTTCTGGAGGAATTCTGGATGACCACTTTCACGAGTGTCCCTAATTGTGCTGTCATGGCTGCCTTAAATGTATTATATGGCTGCCTTTGAATGTATTACAAATATTTACCTGTCAAGGTCATTTTGACTTTGGGGAAGAACCAGGCATTGTCTAGTGCCAAGTCTGGTGAGTAAGGTGGTTAAGGCTGCACCATAATGATTTAATGAGCCTGTCTTTCTATTGCATAGCCCTGGGCAGCAGCAGGAGACTGATAGAACTATTTGAGAAGGTATCAAGAAGAGTGGGATAAGTGTGTTTGAGTGAGGAGGAATGTTTTGGGGACTTTAATGGTAGTCTATCTTACTGTAATACATTTTATTTCTAATTTAAACATTACATTTTGGTCACCCCTTTATATATGTATTCATACTGACATATTCTTATTATCACTCAAAGGTTGGCTTGTGCTTTTTTCTTTGTTTTTCTCTATAGATTGGTGCTCAATGAAAGTAGTTTATTTTGAAACGAATGCATTTTTAGACTTCTTAATTTAAAATATTCTGCCAGTTTTGACTTGTAAGGAAAGTATTTCACAAACACTTGTTTTATAGACCCTGTAAGCTCCAATATTTCATCTTTTATTCATGGGAAATCTTCTGAGACTATTTTACCTTTTCTTGAACCATAAATAATTTGTTTTCACAGTTTGGGCCGATGACTGGTATTCTTGAAAACCATATAATATTCATGATATTAGGAAGCTTTCTCGGCACCGCTTTGTCACCTTTATGAGCAGGTTGTGCTCACTTTGGAATGATTTTACAGGCTGCATTACCTCAAAGCAGATTCTTGTTCTCCTGCTTTTGCCCATTACTCCTTTTTCTTGTGTGTTCTTTGAGGAAGCAGCAGGAGCTTCCTTGATTGAAGTTGTTCCATTTTATTATATTGTCAATACAATTCAATTAGGGGAATCTAGTAATGAGTACTGATAACAGAGAAGAAATGTTCTCAAGTGTTCATTGTTTTTGTTTGATTTTTCTGTGAGTCTTAAGATTAAGTGATTATGAAAGCTTTCTGCAGACATAGCACAAAATATAGGCAGTTGCTTAGTTTCTTTCTAAAGAGGATTTCCCCACTGTTATAACATATAAAATTGTACTTATCTTCCTTCCTCAAAATCTTATCTTTTCTGAGGAGGCTTTTTAAAACATCATTCCTTTGTTCAAAGTAACAAAATAGGAAATTAAATATGAAAAATTGAAACAACCATCCAGTGCCATTTACCGAGAGCCTGAAGACCCTGCCTGCTTTCTGGTAAAACTGGAAAAAAGATCTGGAGCTCAGAATTGAAGGGGCACAAGGACCTCCTGGGAAAGGACCCAGCATGTGGATGCTATCATTGGATGTTTCCTGAAACATGAGCATGGCGTGGAGGGTGTTCCCCGTGCCCTTCCTGTCACCATGCAGCTACACTAAAGGAGAGCTACACCAAAGGAGAGAGTCGCCTGGGAAGCTCAAGGACAGCACTCTTCCTGCTGGGAGAGTTTAGCCAGAGCATCTCTACTTGTACCATTATCCCAAGCTCAGTGTGTTAGGGAGCAAAGACTTTCTTGAGTCAATAGGAACCTTTAAGAAACTACAGTGAGTATAAGGGTTTCATCACCATTCCTCCATCCTGTTCCCTATGGAGCTGGCCCTCAAACAAAAGGGAGTTTAACAGCTGTTTAGAAATCATTTGAATGACCCTGGGCCTTGTTGTAAAGAACCTTGTATTTGCTGAGAAGAATATCAGTTAAAGCCTTATATTCCTACTACTGAGATGTTTATTTCTTTCCTGTTTAGGCCTATTTTCTCCTAATGGTGGATACTCAGGACAGTCATACTACTTTAATAGTTCAGGTAAGCACTTCATTTCATTTAATGCATTTTAATTTATTTAAAAAATTATAGTGGTTTCCAAGATAGACCTGTTTTAACGCAATCCTGATTTACTTTGTGGTAAAGTAGTTTCCACATTATTTGATTGTACCTTTAAATTTCCTGGAAGCTAGGTGGGGAGGAGTAACCCAGGAAGAATATTTGGGTGGACTATAGGGAAAGCCAGTGTAGAAAGTAGTGACTGGCCTGAAGAAAATGTATGTGGTTGGTGTGAAGTCTTCACACATAGCAGGATCAGTACTAGACCCAGATCTCTTGGTTATCAGCCTCAGGCTGCACTGTTGGCAGTGTGTTAGAAGTTAGCTTCAGGGGCCGGAGGGTTAGCTCAGTGGTTCCGGCGCCTGCCTCACAAACGCAAGGTCCTGAGTTCGATCCCCGGTAACCACATTATAATGCTGGGCATGGAGACACGCCCACCAACAATCAACACCGCATACCACAATGCTGGATGTGGTGGCTCACGCCTGTAATCCCAGCACTCGGGAGGCAGAGACAGGAGGATTGCTGAGTTCGCGGCGGCTTGCCTGGGCACCATAGTGAGCTCAGGGCCAGCCTGAACTACAAAGCAAGACCCTGTCTCAAAAAGCAAAAAAAAAAAAAAAGTTAGCTTCAGGTGTACATTCTCCACAATCTGACCTGTGTACATATTCAGGAAGACTCATGCTTACTGTGACTAAGATGCTAACAGGCATTCCTCTAATAAATACTGTTAAAAGAGGATAGATTTTATAGATGTTTAAATACGTAGAAAGAACTTCTTGTTAACAGCATGAGACATTCCATTCTGGTCCAATGTGGTAACTCCTTGTTACTGTAATCAAATACCAAAGGCAGGCTACTTTTATAAAGGAAGGAGGTTTATTGGGCTGACAGTTTGGGAGGTGAAAGAACATTACACTAGCATTGGCTCAGTTCTGATGACGTCTTACTGGCCAAGTCCTGAAGCACCAAATGGTGAGAGACAGTGTATTATATGTCTTGGGTCTCTGTCCTTCTAAAGCCACCAGTATTCAAGCATGGGGCCTCCAGAGTCATGACCTTATCTAAAACTGATCCTTATAATATCTTGGATCAGCATCGTCAGATATATTCTATGGACCCCGTGGGTGTCTTAATGCAGTGAACTGAATGTGTCTCTCTCCAAATTCAAAGGTCGAAATCCTCACCCCTAACATGATGGCATTTGTGGTGGGACCTTTGGTCAGAAATAGGTGGTGAGAGTAGAGCGCTCACAGATGGGATCAGTCCTCATATAAAAGAGGCCCACAGAGCTCGCTGGTCTCTTCCTGTTCTGTGATGATGCAACAAGAAGTTGGCAGCCTGTGACTCAAAGGAAGGCCCTCCCAGGATGACCGAGTCGACACTGACCCGGGCTGTCCATTTCCCAGAACCATGAAAGGTAAATGACTGTTACTTAAGCCAGCCCGTCTGTGGTTATCTGTTAGAGCAGACCAAATGGACTGCTGTGACGTATATTCATAACACATCCATCATGTGCGTTGCATTGGAGAACTGCCATAGTTTAAATCTGGGGTCAGAAGACTTTTCCGCAAGCTGCCGTTTCAGGGTCCACGGGCTTTACTGGCTACATACTCCTGTCAGATCCAGCAAACCTGTCCCTGTAGCATGAAAGCAGCCATAAACAGTTGATAGACATATAGACATTATTGTGTTCCTGTACAGTCGTATTATTAAAACACCCAGTGGGCTGGGCGTGGACCCTGAATTGTAGCTTTTTGACTCTTTGCTTGTATAATATCAGAAGAAAGAATTGCTTTATTTCCCGTGATGGTTAAACTTGATTAGATTCAGAAGTCCATGTCAGTTTAGTGAAGCCTACTTTGGGTGTGAGCGTGAGGGTTTCCCGAGACGACTGGCACGTGAAACAGTGCACCAAGGAGAGCCCCACCCTGAGGGCGGGGTGTGCCGGCCGTGGGGTGGGGCCCAGATGGAGCCCAGTGGGGGAGGAGAAAGGATGTCCCAGGCCTGCATGTGGTGAGCAGCTTTCCTCCCCACGCCCATCCTCTGTGACGTTCTGCCTGTTGCCAGCCGACTGTGGACTGAAACCTGAAGCTCTGAACAAACATGTCCACCTTTCAGTGGTTTTTGGGGGGAGTTTTGGCGCAGTGGTGAGAGGCAGACTAACACCTTTCCCCCATGAGAGAGAGCTTCCTGAGCCACAGGCTGGCTAACCGAGCAGCATTTCAGGGGCGGTCACATTGTGCAGAGGAACAGATCGGACACTGCAGGAGAGATAAAAAGACCAGCCCCATCTAAGAAAGTTCATAATGGAGGTGGCGCCATACATTTGAAAAGATGAAGTTAAGGAACTAGTAGAGACACTAGAGAGCAGAAACCGAATGAATCCATGTGGCATGGTGAAAATAATGGGACAGCAGCCTGCTCTGCTTCCTCCCCCCACACGGGGCGGCCGCTTGGGAGTTCTGCTCCCTGCACAGCCTGGACCTACAGTGAGCCTCCAACGTGCCTCTAGGCTCGTCTCCTGTACTTTCTTTTTTTTCTCAAGACTCAAAAGCTTGTATTAACTGTTCTGGAACATCGGAAAGTCTTTTCCGATTCCTTCAGCCTTGCTTGATCTTGGCTGCAGGACTAACCCAGAGCTGTTCCTTCCAGCAGGAGCAGAAGCCTGGGAGGGACCCGTGGTGCTGCTTTCCAGGCAGCCAGTCACCTGGAGGGAGAGGAGTGCCGGGACTGAGGAAGGCGACAGGTTCCCGAAAGCAGTGGGAGAAAAGGTTCTCTAGGGAGCAGGAGCAGACTCTGGAAGGGCCTGTCTGGGGTTATTTGGAGTATGCCGGACAGACATTAAAGAATTAAATCAGTGGCTGGATAGTGCTGGAGTTCCAGTCAAACTGCTTTCTCAGTAGTCCTCAGCCTTAGACCCTGATTCCCAGTCCTGCCCATGCACTATGTATGTGTGTTGCCTGAGGGGCTTTTATAACTTACCCACGACTAAAATTTTTCCCAGACCAGTGCAGTCAGGATGAGTGTAGAGGCAGGGTCGGGGCAGCGTCGGGACTGTTTTAAGTAAAGCTCCTCAAGTGACTGACTCTTTGCCTTAGGAACAAAAACCACAGCTTTAGGTGACGGAGATTCCCTAGGCTTGATGACCAGAGAAACCAATACCCTAAAAGAGGCTTCCTTTCTGAGGCTTTTACCTCCGCTGATTTGGATGCTTAATCATCCCTGCCACTTGGTCTGGATGAAGTAGCGGAACAGTCCTTGGACAGTTCTGACTCACTTGTTTCTACCTGTTGACTCAACCTGCAGACAGAAGGCGTGATCCATGGCTAAACACAAAGCTGATAACGAGATTTAAAGGAACACTTTCAGTTGCGGGTTGTAAACTACACTGTTCATACCAACTTAAATATGAAAGAAACTTTACTGGCCCACATGATGGGGAGGAGCTGAACTGGCCCTGAGAACCACTGTGGTTCTACTTCCTGTTGTGGTTTCCCTCTGTTCACCTTATGCTCTCCAGGGGACAACGCAGGGCGCAGGAACAGCTTGAAGTTGCTAGAAGGATGAAAGCTTTTTCTAGTTCAGTTTTTTTTACATCCCAAAGCAAACAGCAGTGTTCTCAAGGGTGAATCAAACACCAGCAAGAACAAACTTGTGCACAGACATGCCTTAAGGTTGTGGGGTATGTCCTCTTAACCATGGTTAGGATCGAGGGTAAGTAGTTTGGCTAAATTCTCCCAAGTGGTTAGTGGTAAGACCAAGACAAAGGCGCACGTCACTAGTTCCAGCTCCTGATCTTTGTGTTGTGCAGGATCTGACATGAGCACTCTGCCACTTTAACCTTATAAAGTAGGGCAGCTCCATGTACTTGCTTTTCTGTTTTTCTCCCTTTAATCTTTTCTCCTTTCTTTGCACTACATTTATTAAGAAAAAAGAGAGAAACCTGCTCCTTTCTTCTCATATGGAAGAAGCATAGGACCAGCAGGCGCACAGACCAGAGAACTCCAGGCCCTTTTCCGTTTCTTTCTGATCCTGTGCACAATTACCATATTTATATCCTTTCCTCTGAAGTGATTGGATTTCTTCAAAGGCAGCATTGCAGAAGGCCAGGTGGCCTTGCTAATGGTCATCTAGGGAACTTTTCTGAAAGCATACGTATCTTTTACAAGTAATGATTCATTCTTAATGTGGCGATCCTTTTAGCTCGGGAAGTCTTTATAGGTCAAAGAGCCTCATGAATGTTTAAAAAGCTGTTACCAATTTTTCTAATCTTGGTGGTGTGTCTTGATCTCCTTTGCCATGAAATCCTGGTATGTATATAAGGAACAGATGGAGTAGTAAGAGAATAGTGATAACCAGAGTTCCTTCTCTTACTGAAGTAGTTAGCAAAAATATAAACTAAAAAGAACTTTGAGTGTCCGTCAGAGGATCTAATTTAAACTTATGTATCTTCAGTGTTGGATTGTTAAGTTTTCCAAGGAATGTTTATTATAAAGATTTAAAAAGATCTGATTGGGCCAGCAGCACAGCTGTAGGAAATTTTTAGTCCTAGGAGACCTGTTCTCATCATCCTAGCTATCGATGGGATTTCGGACTTGATGATCTGTGACTGATGGCATACGACCTTTAATCACACTAGTGTTTTTCACTTAAGGCAGCAAAGCTTTCTCATTCTTTCTGCCCACATTTTGTCTGACAAGTGCCAATTTAGTCTTTATATATTCAGATATTTAGAGTCGTTATCTTTAGTTCATTAAAGCACTGCTAGGAGATTTTCAAGTAAGAAATAACATGAAGATAAATGTTTTTCTGTGTGGAGAAAATGTTACCTAAAATCAGTGCAGATGTACCTGCAATTGGAAGTCTATAGATACTGTAGCATCTGTACACCCAGCACCCAGAGGCTTTGGGTTATTTGAATTTTGAATGAGCTGAGCGTCTTGGAGGGTGGATAGGTAGACACACTGCTTAGATTTCCCATAACAGAGAGACTTTCCACAGGGGTTTGAAAGTGATAATGAGCCTTCTGGGAAATTACTAAATATGCTTGTTGTGTTGCAGTAAAATAATTGGTATTCTTAGGGAATTGGGCAGTCTCTCTAGTCAGGGATTTCCGAAGCACCCCATGGTATTCAGTGACTTATCCATAAATATTCTATTAGCGTTTCAGAGTCATTGCCCCTTTCTTTTGTTCCTTGTGAAGTAGGATTAATTTTGGTTTGACTGATTCTTCTCTGGTTAAAGTCTTGGGTTTTTGGTGAGGGGACTAGGAAGCAAGATTCCTACTTCTGCTATAGTCCCTTTTTATTTTTCAAGATCTGAAGCTTGTTGAGGGGAGGGTGTCTGCAGTACATGAGTAGGAACTGAATTTTTCTGATGGTGCCATTGGGTAGGGACTAATTTGAGGAGGAGTGTCTATTTTTAAATTGTATTCAGATCCCATTAGATCATAAACCATTGTGAGGATTTGGTAAGTTTATTTACCTCCTTTTAAAAATACCAGTAGTGTCAGTATTCTAACACAGGAGACATGTGAGAGAGAATGTGTAGATTAGATTATTGTAAGTATCTAGTAAGTCTTCACTAATTTTTACTGCATTGAGAACAAGGATTTTCAGATTAGTGCCTGAAATCTGAGGCAATTTTATTTAAGGTTTCTTAACGTAACACATTTTTTTTTTAAACTTTAAGACTATTCAGTAAAATAGAACCAAGCTTGAAAAATAAAATTGGGCCAGGTATCTGAATAGACATTACTCCAAACAAGATGTGTAAGTGGCCAATCAACACATTAAAAAGATGCTCAACACCATTCATCATCAGAACCATACTAAGATACTATTTTATGTCCTCCAGGACCCAGAAATCCTCCTCTTAGATCAGTGTTCAATAAATGGAAACATATATCCACATAAAAGCTTGTCCACAAATGTTTATATCAGAATTATTCAAAGGGGTAAAAAAATCCCAATGTTCATCAGCTGTCCTAGCTGAGCATGATGACATACACCTATAATTCTAGCACCTAGGCAGCTGAGGCAGGAGGGCTGGCATACATTCAGTGCCAGCCTGGGGTACCTAGTGAGCCCAAGGTCAGCCTGGGCTGCATAATGAGATACTGTTACAAAAAAGCAAAACCACAAAAACTAAACAAAAAGTGGTGTTGCGTTCAGTGGAATATTATTTGGCCATAAAAAGGAATCGAGTACTGAGGTACATTATATTACTGCTAAACCTTGAAAACATACCAAGTGAAAAAAGAGCAGGACACAAAACACCACACATTCTCGTCGGTTCACGAGCTTAATTATTTCTATGATTTTGGTCGCAAACTGAATTGGACAGGCCCAAATCAAATTTCTCCGCAAAGACAACATTGAACCTAACCATGAATTTGATTCATTTGTCATCCAGTGCACTTTGCAGCTGGAAGAAATTTGAAAACTGAGGCACCACTGTGTATGATTTTACTCAAATGGTTTCTCACATAGTCTTTGCCACAGAGACAGGATTAGATTGTAGTTAAGAGCTGGAGGAGGGATGAGAGGTTGAGCACGACTGGCTAAGCAAGATGTATTTCTTTTGTGGGAATGATGAAGACATTTAGAAGTGACTGTGGCGATAGTGGTACAACTGTGTGGACATTAAAAATCCATTGTGCTGTACACTTTAAACTGGCAAATTGCATAGTTTTCCAGTATCTTAGTCTGTTTTCTGTTTCCATAGCAAACTGGAAACCAAGTAATTCATAAAGAGTAAAGGTTTATTTCCTCCATGGCTCTGGAAGAGCTCTGGGCACAGTGCCAGCCTTCCCTTGGCATCTGGCGAGGACAGGGATGTCATGTGGTAGGCGGACCAGTGTGTTGCTTTGGCCTGACGCCCTCCTTGGGGAAAGCTACCAATGTAGTCGGGGGGCTGCACCCTGATGACTTATCCAGTCTCAAGGACCTTCTTCAGGTCCCTCAAGATACATCAGTGAATGACTCTGAGGAGTAAGTGGCAACTCATGAATTCCAGGGCTACATGCAGAAACTGTTCCAGTCAGTTATATCTTTGAAAAGCTCTTACAGAAATACCAGGCATAGGCACTTGCCTATAACCCCAGTGGCTCAGGAGGCTGAGAAAAAAGAGCTCAAGTTCAGGGCCAACCTGGGAAACTTCATGAGACCCTGTCTCAGAATAAAAAATTTGAAAGGGCTGGGGATGTAGCTCAGTGCCAAGACTCTGGGTTCAATTCCCAGGGCCAATTATACACACACACACACACACACACACATTAATAGACACAAATACTTTATACAACAAATATGTATAGAAACCCACAACAATACTCTTAGCTAAAAATAGTTTATTGTGATTTCATTGTTCATATGACAAAAAGCTGAGTACTAAAATATTTTATGGAAGATACATTGTTAATATTTTAATTTTGAATATCAAAGTATTTTACCAGGTATAAAAAATAAGCTTCAGAATAACCTCAGGACCAACTGTTAAAAAATCTGAATGTGAAATTTTGGTTATCCATGTTCTGCTAAGTACACTGCTTCTTTTTTTACTTTCTTGGGTGTAGTGTTACTAACGCTGTAACCCAGGCATGTTTTTGGTATGGAGATAAATGGCAAAAGATTCACAGTGAGGTTTAAGAATTTTCATCACCAACAAAAGCACATTAATTAGATACCTAAAACATGTCTTCAAGGGATGATGTGATCGTGACAAGAAGGAAGGAAAAAATGAAGTGCAGCTCCTCTGCACCACAGTGAGATTGATTGTCTTTTCTAGGAAAAGAAATTCTTCAGAACTAGCTCTGAAACAGCTGGCCATTAAAGAAAATGTAAGGAGTAAACTCTGCCTGAAAAGATGGATGGAAGCATTTTGCATTAATGAACTTTGCTCAGTTATTCACCTTTATTAACTGGGTATCTAAGTTTGGAACTTGAAGCATTTTTTAAATGGCCAGGTTGTTTCCCCTCTTGTTTTTAATCTAGGAGCCAAAGTTTTGAAATGTGATTATTAAGAATTATGGGCCCGCCGGGCATGGTGGCTCACGCCTGTAATCCCAGCACTCGGGAGGCAGAGGCAGGAGGATTGCTGAGTTCAAGGCTTGCCTGGGCTATATAGTGAGCTCAGGGCCAGCCTGAACCACAAAGCGAGACCCTGTCTCAAAAAAAAAAGAATTATGGGCTGGATTGACCTGAGTCACATATTGGTACAGATTCCCCAATGTTTTGTGTGACTGTGAGCTGTGTATATCATGTACCAATAAAGTTTACTGAATAATGCAAAAAAAAAAAAAAAAAGAATTACGGGCTGGGGATGTAGCTCAGTGGTGCCACCTCCTGCCAGGCAAACACAAGGTCCTGAGTTCAATCCCCGGTACCAGAAGCAAAAGCAAAAAAAAAAAAATTACAATCCCTGATGGAGAATTCTAACTAAGAAAGATTGCCTTATATGTGTCCATCTTGTGATGACTCTGAAGTGTGACACTGAGCATGGATTTGCCAGGATATGTGTGATAGGCGTTGGTCTGCCCCACAGTGGATGGAGCCGCAAGACAGGAAGGCCTTCGTAGCGCTTTCCCCTCAGTGTCCAGTATCAAGTCAGGGCTTCCCAGGAAATACTCCAAATACTTTTAAGCTGCAAGAGTCCACTCTGAATGTCAACAGCCCATTCCGGCCCTCTCTCATAGCCCCTTTCCTCAACAGCACATAAGGTCTCGTTCAAGTCTGTGTCAGGCACGGTGCACACTGCAGTGACGAGACCATCGTTCCCACCCTCGGGGGGCATTCTGCATCTGTCAGCATTTCCCATTCTGAAGAGTTCTGTTTTAATCAAAATATGACACGATGAGAGCAATCGTGTAACCTTTTCCGTGTGTCCACAGGCTACTCTGGATATCAGAATCATCATCCATATGGCAGTTCGGGGTACAGTGACGAAGCGCCCAGAAACTATGACATGTACACTGCAGGGCTGAGTGAAGAGGAGCAGCTGGAGAGGGCGCTGAGAGCCAGTCTCCGGGACCGAGGTAGGTGTCTCACACCCTCCTTTTACTTTAAGGTGCACCTCACCTGATGAGATGGTTTGAAAAGGGCTATTTGTAGCACACTAAACTCTAAGTAGTTTATAAAAAGAATACATAGATGAAAAATGTGTGCAGATTGTGGTGAAAAATGTAGGGGTGCGATGCCATATTGAGCAACCTAAGCTAATAAGGTGCCAGACTCTGGATGTACTGTTAAAGCAGTTCTTTTAATAAGCCTGCTGCACTCAGTGCTTTGACTTCAAAGTCAAGAAACTTAAAAAATTTTGCTCACATGTGTGCAAAGAGCGGGTCACTTTGGAATGCATGTCTGTACAACAGGCTCTGGGTCACCCCATATCACAGCATTGCCTGTAAATCTCCCACAGGTCATTGTCAGAATCACAAGGGCGAAGCTTCCCAATTCAGGTTTCAGTTCTGCTGAACTGAAAGCCTCAGAATTTGGTGGTTTTGCTTTGGTACTGGGGATTGAACTCAGGATGTTGTGCTTCCAAGGTGGGCACTGGAACCACTGAGCTAAATCCCCAGACCCCCAGAATTTTTTTTTTTTTTTTTTTTTTTGAGACAGGGTCTTGCTTTGTAGTTCAGGCTGGCCCTGAGCTCACTATGTAGCCCAGGCAAGCCTGGAACTCAGCAATCCTCCTGTCTCTGCCTCCCGAGTGATGGGATTACAGGCGTGAGCCACCATGCTCGGCACTGTGGTATGCGGTATTGATTGCTGGTGGGCGTGAGTCTCCACACCCAGCATTGTATGTGGTTACCGGGGATTGAACTCAGGACCTTGGGCTTGTGAGGCAGGTGCCGGAACCACTGAGCTAACCCTCCGGCCCCAGAATTTGTATTTTTAACAGACATTCCAGAAGATTCTTTTACAGACTGAACAACCACAGATATTCTGCCTTTATTTTGTTCTGGGTTTGATTTACGAGATTGAGTATTACCGCCTTTGCTGTTGTTTTAGTAATGACTAAAAAGCAACCATTGATTCAACAGGCATTTATGAAGATCTTATTGTGCTTTACAGAGAGCACTGTGTTAGGTGCAAAGACGTAGAGGAAAAGGTGGTACCTGCCTGACAAAGGTCACAGTGCGTGGTAGGAAATACTGCATGAGTAACTGTAACATCAGGTGGCCAAGAAAGACTTGGGCTGAGTGCTAGAGACAGAGAGAAAGGGTGAGCTTTCTGTTAATTAGAGCTGTCAGAGTTTTACAGGAGAGGGAGCACTGGAACTGGACCTTTCAGAATGTGTGGACTTTGTAGAGACGTGGAAGGGAATTTTAGGCGGGAATCTGAGTTTCACTGTGAGTACAGAAGTAAAAGATGTGTTCCCTTTTGAGCAGAGCATTAAGACAGGGGGGAAAGTTGGAAGCTAAACAGGGCTTTGTCACACAAGTCATAGAATTATGGGCTGGGTATAAAATGGGTCCAGCGCATGGTGTAGTGCCTGTGGTGTTCTTCGTAGGAGAGTGATGCATTCTGAGCTGTTGTATGAACCAGCAGCAGTCATCCTCAAACAAGGACTGAGCACTTAGAAGATGCCAGGCCTGATGGGACATAGGAGCACACAGAGGATGATAGTGGAACTGCTGGTGTGGAGAGATACAGTCTTAGCAGTAGCAGGGTGCATGGCCATGGACCACAGTGAGGAAGGAGACAGCCTGGAAGGCTGGCAGTCTGAAGGGGAAGTAAGAGCCTGTGGCAGGAAGTGGGCAGGAGAGGTGAAAAGCAGAGGGAATTCAGTTCTTCTGAGGTAAAGAATATTAGAATTTTAATGTATCAGTCATCTGTCATCATGTGACCAATCACCCTGAAACTTACATTTAAAAATTATAAACATTGTTCTTGCTCAAGCGTGTATGGTCAGCTGGGCCAGAATAACTAAGTGTTCAGTGACCAGTTGGGGGCCGGCTGGCTTAGAACAGCCTCACATGTGTGCCTGACTATGGTCCGCTCATGGTGACTGGGCAGCAGATCAGTCCTCATCCAGCAGGCCGGTTATCCCCAGGACCATGGCATGAAGTTCTGAGGACAGTGTGGAAACCAGTATGGCTGATCACAGCACAGTCTCAGTTCCACAGTCCTCTGTTGCTGTAGCAGGTTACAAAAATAGCTCCGATTCACAGGAAAGGCAGTTGATTTCACCTCTGCAGGAATAGCAGTGTCACAATGCATGGGTTATTGTCAGAGAGGAGTGGAAAATTGGGGCAATTTTTGTTACCACAGCACACGTACTCACCAGACTACCGGGATGGTAGTCGCTAGAAGCGTGTGCCTTAGCTGTGGAGTCCCAGAAACTGAATAGGGGCCTCAGAGTGTACATTTCAGCAGTTTCTCATGGGTGTTCCTCTACACACAGGCTGAGCATTACGGGGCCTGCCATGGGGTGTTAGGGGTAAGCAGGGCAAACCAGAGCTTCTCCACATACTCTACAGTTTACCCTTATGCCTTCCTCCTTGGACATCAGGTGCATATCAGCAAGCAGGGAGCATGCACATGACAGTCAGCTCTCCGGGGAAGGTTTAAGTTAGCTCAGTGTTTCCTTTGGTTCCCAGTAGGTAGATTTCCATGGTGGACGGGTGTGGAGGAGCAAAGGCGCCTAGTTTTGGATAAGGTGTTAGGGAAGCAGAGATGGCAGCAGGGCTGGCTAGAAAAAAAATCAGAGGGAAAATAAGGTGGCCTTAGACTATCGAATGTGGACTGTAAAAGATCTCCCAGTGTAGACAGACAGGGAAAATGAAGGCAGATAAGCATATTTTTGTAGTGTTTATTTTTCCTAAAGGCTCGTTATATACTTGTATCGCAGTTACATTATACAGGTAGTCGTAGAAGCACAGATGTCTTTTGAAGAAAGAGGAAGAAAACATGACTCCCTTGAATACTTGGTCTTTGTGTCTCATGATGAAAGCATTCTTTGATGCTCTTGGTGATTTTGAGGTAATTTTAGAGAGACTTGAATATGGCTTCCAAGGAAAGGTTTTTGCTTGTGGATCAGAAAAAAGAGTAGGTTTCTGAGACTATTTTATTACTAAATAATATGCTTATTATTAGGCTATATAAGTAATGTTAACTTTTCTTGCTTAAAAATTAATATTGAAGTATTTTAAATATTAAAGGGGAAAAAATTAGGCATCTACTGCCTTGAGAAATTTCAGAACATAATCTGATAGTGGTGTTGATTTTTCATAAATTTAATCTTATCATTTAAAAAATAATTCTAAAAATATCTCAGGACTAAATAGCAACAGAAATAAGTTAAGCTTTTCTATACTTATTTTAAACAATTTTATGTCTTGTATTCTTACATTTCAGTTAATGTGAAACAATTACTTTTACTTAAAAAAGACTTTATACATTAGAGACTGTAAGACTGACTCAATGAGAAGACTATTTCTGGCATTATTTTGAAGCCTGGGGGTTTTTTTTCTACCCCTGTCTAGCTACTTGTTTGATTTGGAAAAATCTGGCTTCTACATTGAAATATGGAGTTAATTTCTGAAGTTCTTTATAGTATAAAACTGCTCTAAGAGGAGGAGAATTTGTGTGGAACTGTTTTCCTCATCTTACCTTTCATTTTAACAAAGCCATAGTTCCCACCCTTTTCTCCTTTCTCTTACAAGTGTATTTTCAGAATTCAAAGCCAGCTATTCTTTCTGTTCACAGAAAATTACAAAAGTACCCCGTACTTGACACCTGTCACTCAAATTGCCAATTGATATATCTGAAACACAGTGCCTTGTTCAGCCTTCTCTATTACAATGAGAGGTTCTGATACCAGCATCTCTAGTCTTTTCCATTTAATGGAACAGAATATGTACATTATTAGAAGATTATTTATTGATTATATTGTGCTAGGGACATTAAGTAGGTTGGGGGAGGATTTGAGTTTGATTGTCTCAGCCACATTACCCTGAATGTGCCCAGTCTTGTCTGATCTTGGATGCTAAGCAGAGTCGGGCCTGCTTAGTACTAAGATGGGAGGTTTAATACTGACTGAAATATACTAAGATTCTATACTAACTGAATGAAATATAAAATTAAACAAACTTTTTTTAAAGGGAAATGTAGATAAGTAGTTAAACATTGACTGTTTGGATGTAGGATTTTCCAAACAAAAAATTGTGGGAAAGAGGAGCAATAGATTTTCCTAACAGAACATTAGACAATATCATTAATATGTAAAGAATCCAAACAGTGCAATAATTAACTCTTACTTATATGAGACAAGATTAGGTGACTGTAGACAACACTAACCTCTATTATGAAATTGGAGAACAATTTGAATATACAATTTAGAGAAAGACTTGCAAATGACCATGCACATCTAAGAAAAATTTATGTACTAGCAGAGCTGAGATTTTGTAACCTCATCACATGAATGTTGGTAGTAATACAGGCATTTTGACACTAATGATGACAATGTAAATTGGTATAATTTTTCTAGAAAACTCATTGGAAATCTATAAGCAAAGACTAACCTTCAGTGATTTCTTGATTCACAGTCTAACCCAAGGAAATAGAATTATGGCCCCAAATTTAAGTATTGTTAATCCCATAATTAAATATAATAATGTAAACTTTAAACAAATTGAAATTTACATTAAGTGTGAAAATTAGTTGATTTAACTAACTGATTTAGTGTATTAAATAAGGTACAGTTGAGTTGTTAAATGGGAATATTATATATCTGTTAAAAAATAATTTGGAAAATGGTAATAGTGTAAAAACATGAGTATAACATAGTTATCAAAAGAAAAAGTAATACAAAAGGGAATATGGCATGTGATCAGAATTTTATAAATTCAAACCATATTTTCCCATATAAAAAATAATTAAGCCTTTTAAAAAATGTACTTTTAGGGCCACGGATTTAGCTCAGTGGTTCTGACATCTGCCTTGCAAAGTGCAAAGTCCAGAGTTCAATCCCTGGTAACCACATACCACAATGCTGGCCATGGTGACTCATGCCCACCAGCAATTAGTACCACATACCACAATGCCGGGCATGGTGGCTCATGCCTGTAGTCGCAGCACTCGGGAGGCAGAGGCAGAAGGATTGCCATAAGTGTGAGGCTTGCCTGGGCTACATAGTGAGTTCAGGGCCAGCCTGAACTACAAAGCAAGACCCTGTCTCAAAATAAATTAGTAAAAATGTCCTTTTACCATCTTAATAAAACAATCACAGAATTTTTCAAGGAAAATGAAATTGAAATTAGTATAAGCCATTTGCAAAGCTGACTCTTGCTGCCCTCTGTTGCTATGAACATGTTCCAAGAAGTCTCTGAAGACCATTTGTCTGGAGACTGATTCTGTGTACTGTTTGAAATACTCGTTGAAAATAAAATTGTGACCAAATAAGTTTGGAAAACATCAATTTAATAATTGAATTCTTAATTGCAGAACTAATTAGAATCATCAGTATACCAATGTCATTGTGAATCTTCAAGGGGATATAATTTGCTGTGGTGCCCATATTTATTTTTTTATTTGATTGTAGAATGTGTGTGGGGGGGTGGTATGTGTGTGTGTCTATCTGTCCTGTCTGTCTGGGGCAGTGAGAAGAGGGATAAAAGAGTTATTTTGGCTGATTCCTTTGAAAATCATCACAGACACTGTGCCACTTTGCCTCTAAATACTTCATTGTGTATCTCTTAAGAGTAAGGGACATTCTGGTACTTAACCAGAATACCACGGTTCCACTCCTACATCAAGGAAAATTAGCAGTGCTTTCCTAATACCATCTAGTATTTAGCCCAAATACAGGTTTCTCCAGTTTGCTCAAAAATTTTTTTCAGCCAATGTTTTGAGTTTCCTGTATTACATTTGATTATTTCTCTTTTTATATATAAAAATACTTCTTGATTTTTCTTGTGATTCCTCCCCAGATCAGTCCCATTGGTTTGTACATCATCTGTTTATTTCTTTTCTTTTTATAAATTGAGTTCATTGGTTTATTTCTTCTTGATGCTATTTAGCTTTTTCCTATATTTCCTATATATTGGCATTTACATTTGAAGACATAGTTAGATTTGGGTTAAATGTTTTTAGTGCAAATATGTCATAAGTGATGACATGTTCTTCAGAGTTCATGATATCAGGAGGTACATTTCAGATCATCCCACTAATACTGTTGAATATTATCACTGAATTTAGTCTGTGACTGAGGACTCTCAGTTGCAGAAGTGTGTTTTCCTCCTTTGTTCTTAGCATGGCCTGTATAAGGTGATACTGTATCACTCTATAAAGATTCCATTTTCCAGCAACCTTCTAATAGTTTATAGTCTTTGATAGTCTTCATGAGACTGTCAGGTATTTCACTGGGATTCATGTTAACTTTTTTTTACTTACTCATCTCTTGGTTACTTTTCTTGTTGCTGTGACAAAATATTTGCCATCCACAAGTTAAAGGGGGAAAAGTTGATTTTGGCTCACAGTCTATAGAGGTTTCAGTCGATAGTCCACTGGCTCCAAGGTGGCATGGTAGAGAGTCACTGCAGAGGAGAAATAATCCATGGGGGAGCAGGGAGGAGACAGCAAACAAAAGCAGCAGAAACAGCAGCAGCAAGCTTTCCTTCCACTTTTGTCCCATCCAGACTAAAAGCCTTTTGGGAGGTGCCACCCCCCCCCACCCAGAGCATGGGGCTTCTCGTTATCCACACCCAGAACTATCATAAACCAATTGGTGGACTAATCTAGTATCTGTCACACCACCCTGAGCCCAGTATCACACCCCTAATCCACATTCACATACCCTGCACACAGCCACCTCTGAAAAGTGTCATGTATGAGTGTATGTGCTTTGGTAGGGGAGGTTGAGATACAAGCCGTAACACTGCATGTTAAATTTCTTCACAGTAAAGTATGTTCCCCTGTAGTGTACAATTATGAAAATCCTGACAAAAATATAGAGTAACGTCTCCCCAGAAATGAAAAGACAGTGCAGTTTTATCACTCTGAAACTTTTTCTCTCATTCTCCCTTCAAGCCAACCTCTCTGTGCCTCTGATTTTTTTTTTTTTTTTTTTTTTT
>PVIC010001453.1:0-43165 GCA_004025085.1 Thryonomys swinderianus | reverse complement strand
AAACTGCTGACTTGCTTTTCCAAATGGCTGCACCACTTTTCATTCCTGCTATCAGAGTGCAGGAGTTCTACTTGTTCCAGGTCCTCCTCAGCACTTTAATCATTTTCGTATTAACTATCCTAGTAGGTATCTAATGATGTCAGTTTGAAATTTTAATTTGCTTTTCTCTAGTGACGGTTATTTTTTTTCCATGAGTGTATTTACCACCTGTTTATCTTCTTTGCTGAAGTCTGTCATTATTTTGCCTTTTTAACATAGGATTATTTTTTTATTTTTATTTTTTTTTTTGAGACAGGGTCTCGCTTTGTAGTTCAGGCTGGCCCTGAGCTTACTATGTAGCCCAGGCAAGCCTCGAACTCAGCAATCCTCCTGTCTCCAAGTGCTGGGATGACAGGCATGAGCCACCACGCCCAGCACTGTGGTATGTGGTATTGATTGCTGGTGGGCGTGAGTCTCCATGCCCAGCATTGTATGTGGTTACCAGGGATCGAACTCAGGGCCTTGCACTTGCGAGGCAGGCGCCGGAACCACTGAGCTAACCCTCCGGCCCAAACATAGGATTTTTATTATTGAATGTTAAAAATTCTTTCATATATTATAGATATGTCCTTTATCAGATAGGTGATCTGCCGGTACTCTCGCCCAGTCATTGTCTTGACTTTATATTCCCTTAACTGTCTTTTGTGGTGCAAAAGTTTTAATTTGGATGAAACATAATTTACCTATTTTTAAAAAGACATCCTTTAGTTTAAACCATGAAGGCTTTTTTTCCCTCCATTTTCTCCTAGGAGTTTCATAGGTTTACGTTTTACAGTTAGATCTATTACCCATTTTGAGGTTTCATTGTTTGTTTGTCTTTGTAGAAGATGTAAGGTGTGAATCTGCTCATTTTTTGCTGGTAGACTACTGAGTATTTCAGCACCACTGTTGGAAAAGACCGTCTTTTCTCTACTGAATGGCTCTGTACCTTTGTCAGATAACTGACTGTGTTTGCATCAGTCCACTCATGGATTCTTAGGTATATGAAAATCTCTCCCCTCACTGTCACTATATGTTTCAATTTCTTTAGCTTTATAGTTAGCCCTAAAAGTGGGTTATGTAAATCCTTCAACTTTACTTTTTTAAAAATTACTTTGATTATCGAATTCCTATTCCTTTCTACATAACTTTTGGAAGAAACCTGATATCTGCTAAAATCTCTCTAGCATTTTGATTCTTTAAGTAAGTTGAGAGAAAACCAACTTCCTAACAGTATTGTATATCTAACAATGAAAATAGTGTATTCCTCAGTCTACTGTATTTCGATCTTTGATTTCTTTAACCAGTGTTTTATAATTTTTAATACATGGAGTGACCATGGATTTTCATAGATTTATGCTTAAGTGTTATGTATTTTTAGAGGGTAAGTTGTAGAATTATAAGTGATACCTTAAATTTTTTTACTTGTTGAGATGATTACATTCTCTCACTCATTTAGTCTGTTAAATACTAAATTATTTAAATTTCCAGAGTTGAAGGAGGTTTGCATTCCTAGGAAAGATCACACATAGTTGTGATATGTGATGTTCTATCCTGGTAAAAATGTCACACATGCTGGAAAAGAATACATATGCTGTTGTGAGGGGAATGTTCCATAAGAGATAATTAGAGACCTTCAGCTGTTACTTGCCTTTCTCGGTGCCCTGCCCATCATTTCTGTGCCCATTCCACTGAGTATGATATTTGGGAAGGGTGCATCAACACAGATTGTTCCTGTGCTCCCTGGGGCTCACTGCAGTGCTCAGGTTTTCTAGCATCACCTGTTGTTAGGATGAGGCTGATTGGCTTGGAGCATTTGTTTCAGGGAGCATCAAGCTTCAGTTTCAGGCCCTGCTTTTGTGCTGGCTCAGTTGACTTCTTCCTCCTTCTGACCGCACCCGGGATCCTGTTGTGCTTACCACGCAGCCAGCTGTGTGGTCAGACCTAGGTGGACCGTGTTTGGATTCATCTTGAATCCCTGGCAGGCACTGGGTTGCTGTGCTCGGCCTTGTGGCTTATTACTGTTTCTCTTGTCCCCCAAGGAAATGGGTTCGTGGCCCCCTTGCAGGTGTTTGGAGTCTGTTCCTTAAGGGTCTGGGCAGCTCCTCGTGCCGGTCCTGCAGTGGCAGCACCAGGTGATAGTGCTGGCTCTCTCCAGCCTCTTCTGCACGACGGGGGAGGTCTTAAGCAGCCGAGATCAGGTGTGCACTGCTCTTTCTCCAGCGCCGTGGCTCCGTGCTCGCTCACCCACCCATAGTCAGTTTTTATTCACTGCATAAGTAACAGTTCTGCTGGGTCCTTTTCACTGGTATTTGGCAGAACCTGCCCTCTGTAGCGAGGGCCTCGTGCACCATGGTGGTTGGTTTCCCTGCCACCTCAGCTCTAGATGGTGACTAACTCAGAGTATCTAGTACACATGGTTACTGTGAGGGTGCCAGCAATGCTCTTCAGCCTTCTAAATCCCGGGGAGAAGCCAGTGCTACTGCTCATTACTGTCTGAGTCTGCTACTGTGCTCCGCACACATTCATTGAACTAGCTGCAGCCACTTCTGCTGCTTCCGCTCCCCCTTCCTCCTCCTTCACCTCCAGCGACAGAAGATCTTTCTCTCATGTACTATAGACTAGAAGCTGTAGTTCCTTCTGAAAAGGCTGAATAAACACTAAGTTCTCTCTTTGATTCCTAGTTTTCGGTCCTAGGCGTGTATTAATGTAATAGTCACAAGATCTGAAAGAGCCAACTAACAGAAATCCACTTGGTAGAACGAATGCCATTTCTGCATCAATTCCTTTCAGACTGGTCTTCAGTTAAATATATTGTGTCAGTTAAAGAGTCAAGGTAGCAGTGTTTTAACTCAGAATTTACTGCTATCATATTTCCTAGTAATACTTGGCCACAATTACAAGTCCTGAAGCTCCTGCTAGGAATAATAATTTCAAAGTAGCCTTTGTAGAAGAAATATAAAATCCCTATTAGTTCAAGCGCTTGTGCATTTACCACTATTAACAGAAATCTTGTCTTGTTCTGTTGGCAGTCTCAGCTTGTATAACGGAGTCCAAGAGGCAGCTGATACCATAATAGAAAAATTTTGGAAAAGAGCCATCTCTTTCTTTGAGTCAAAAGGCAGATGCCTACTAGGAACATTAGCTCATTGCATTTTTCTCTCCCCTCCCCCGCATCCCTCCATGAGTAATTTGTGCTTTTCCCACTTCTTTAATAGCTTGCTACCAAGTTCAGCTGGCACTGGGTACAAAGCTCTGTCCTTTTCCACTTGTGTCTGCCAGCCTGGAGCATGTGGACTGGTGAGAGCTGGAAATCTTTACTGACATGTGGAATGACTTGTGCTTCTCCTCTTAGGCTCTTCTGAAAGGCAAATGGCCACCATCACACTTTCACCGTCCTGTGAAAAAGAGGCAGAGCTGTCACTCCCACCCTACCCTCTGTGCCCGGGTTCTGGTTGGCCATATGTGCGATCATTGTAGAGTACACTGCAAAGGTCTGGGCCGAGAATGAACTGCTTTCTGCCTTGTCTTTTAATCTTTAGATGTAAACTGATCAGCAAAGCCCACTAGGGAAGAAATTTAGGTCCCAAATTAGTATCTAATACTTGTTGTTAACAGACCATTTGATGACGTCTTTGATTGCTGTTTATAAGCATCATATGTTCCTAGGGATCATTTCAGTTGTGTTGTAAATTAAGAAAAAGAGACAGGATTTGTTTTAAGTAGACTGTATGGTTTTTCTTTTTTATAATAGCAATATCAAAGTGTATAAAACTAGCATTTGTCTTGTTTCTCTGTTGTATGAAAATTTTTGAAAAAGTAAATTATGTTCAGTTTTTAAATTCTGTGATGTAGTACAAAGAGCAAAGGACAGTGGTTTTCCAGTTCTCGTACATCTGTTAATTCACTTGGAGACGCAAGTTACTGAATCTGTCCAGATCTTTATTGCTGTTTGTCTAAATGAAAGAGGTACTGTGTCGAGTCCTACCTCCACTCTGTGGAAAATGGACTATGGGGTCGGGGGAGACGGGAAATGTGTGGCTGGAAAGAGATGAGCTACTGGAAAATGTGAGGAATATTGGTGATTATCTGACATAGAGGACTCAGGCTTATGTGAGCAATTTGTGGAGATAAATTCTCACAATGATAAAAGACAAAATTTTATTATATCTGAGTTGATAGACTTATAGAGTAGATGGTAGTTTCTGATTTAGTTGCATGACTGCGTACCCTCTTTGGCCTAGTGCAGGCATACGCAGCAGACAGTTGTCAGCATATGCAAATTTCCAGCACAGCCTTGCTTGACTTAGCAGGATCGGTGCAGCCAGGACAGAGATGTATAGCTAATTCTTAGTGTGACCACTTAGTTGTTTTGTTTAGGTAATTTAGTGTGTTTTCCCATAGGAAAACTTCCTACATAATAAAAAAGTACCATCTGCCAGATTGTCTAAAAGCAATTTTAGTGTGGAACAATGCTTGCCATAGATTTCTGGTCTTTACTTGCTGTTTTACATGTTAAAAATACTCCTTTCTGCCGGGCGTGGTGGCTCACGCCTGTCATCCCAGCACTCAAGAGGCAGAGACAGGAGGATTGCTGAGTTCGAAGCTTGCCTAGGCTACATAGTAAGCTCAGAGCCAGCCTGAACTACAAAGTGAGACCCTGTCTCAAAAAAAAAAAAAATACTCCTTTCTGTAAATAAAGTTTGACAGTCAAGGCTATGTCTCAATGTAAAATTGTACATGTACAGAAGCCAAGAGCTATACATAAGTTTTCAGTTCTGTTCAAAGCATAGGAATATGTCATCCAGGGAGAGAAATAATAGACTGGACCAGAATCCTGTTCAGGTCTCTGCTAGGTTCCATATTTTGAAATCCTGACTTCAGCCCAGCCAGAGAGTGGAAGCAACAGCAGAGTGGGGGAGGGAGAGAAAGGGAGAGGGATTAAGAATGAGAGAGACTGATTTAAACATGTCTGGGAAATTGACATTAATAGTTATAAGTGAATAAATTTGTGATTTGTTCCTGCTCCTGAACCCAGAACCTCCATTTATTGAAAGGCATTATTCATATGTTAATGGATACATTTGACAAAATACAAACATAACTAATGAATCACTTCTACCCACAAAGAGACTAACTACATTTTGGGCTACCATATCTTTGTACTTTGAGAAATACTGCCTTGTACACCGAGGAGATTGGTCAGGGTCATCATTTATTCTGTTACTCTGTGAACCCTTCACCCCTCACATGTATCAGCATCATAAGGTGCTAAGCATCGTGGGCTACAGAATAAGTAATCCTAGTTCTTCTATCATGGTAAAAATACTCTTTTTGGTGAACAGCGGGACACTTACCTACCAATATATTAGATTTAAGAAAAATATATAGTAGGCTCAAGTGAGGTGACCTCTGATTACCAGTGACATTCTTCACTCCAGTGATTATAATTTCATAAAGTAAGAAGTTGTAGAATATGAAGCTTACTAGTATGATGATTTGGATGCTCAAGTTATTTGCATATTTTTTAAAAAGACCCACAAAAAGTAGTTTTTTTAGCTGAAGTCTCCAGACTTTTTAATAAATTTAACAACTGATTTTAATACATTTTCTAATTCCTTTCTAAGCATTATAAATTGGCTTCAAAAGTATATCAAGTGGATGTAGTGGCTGCCGGGCATGGTGGCTCATGTCTATAATCCCAGCACTCAGGAGGCAGAGGCAGGAGAATTGCTGAGTTCAAGGCTTGCCTGGGCTACATAGTGAGTTCAGGGCCAGCCTGAACTACAAAGTGAGACCCTGTCTCAAAACAAACAAACAAACGAAAAACTAAAAAACTAAAAAAAAGTATCATGCACTTTTCAAGGCTGTGCTTTAATATTTGTGTTCTATTTGAACTGCAGTTCTCTTTGCTGTTCATAAGGCACCATGATGCAAAGTATATGAAGTATGTTACTGCCTCTTAAGTATTGGGGAGGGGCATACTATTATTATCATGATCTTTGGCTATTGTTATTTGGAAACATGTATTATAACTTTACTATAAGTTTTGGAAAAATTAACAAAGACTAAAAAATTTAAAGTAGATAATGGAGAGTGCAACAGGTAGCATGATTTTAAAACAGAACTATTTTAATTTGCATTTTTCTAATAATCAAGGATGCTGAACAGTTTTTCATATATTTGTTGGCCATCTGTACTTCTGTAAAGTGTCACTTTAGTTTACTTGCCCATTTCTTGAGTGGGTGTTTTATTTTAGGTCTTTTTATTTTAGGCTCAAATTTCTTTGAGTTCTTTTTTTTTTTGTTTTTTTGAGACAGGGTCTCGCTTTGTAGTTCAGTTTGGTCCTGAACTCACTATGTAGCCCAAGACTCACAGCAATCCTCCTGCCTCAGCCTCCCAAGTGCTGGCACTAGAGGTTTGAGCCACCATGCCCACCATTGTGGTATGTGGTACCGGGGATCGAACACGGGACCTTGCCAGGCAGACGCTGGAACCACCGAGCTAAATCCCCAGCCCCATGTGAATTCTTTATATATTCTAGACACTAGTCGTTTGTCTGAAGAATAGCTGGCAAACTGTTTTTCCAAGTGGGGACAGGGGAATTGGAGGAGTGAAACCACGAATACTTCTGCTGTATTTAGTTGGGGAGAGCCAGATGTGTCACGTGTAATATGTACTTATATGTCTTCATGTGCTTCAGTAGAAAAGCCAGAGATCTTATGTCTGCGTTTGTGATAGTGTAGAGCCCAAATTGCACTGAGTTTTAAAAAGTACTGTAAACATTAATTAAAATGATAGTGTAATTGTTGCTTTGAAAAATTGCAGATGGCCTCAACATCAGTAGGAAACAGGTTAAATAAATCATCATGTAGAGTAATACTGAGCCTTCAAAAAGACAGGCAAGTCCACAGTGTGTCAAACGAGAAGCAGAGAGCAATGTTCTTAAACTCATTTGTTTTTGTAGGACTTAGTAAATGTACTTAGTAAATGTATCAACAATATTGGGATGATGTTTAACAAAATGCCAATTATCTTTACTTTTCCAGAATAAGATTATAGTGACATATTTTCAGATTTGGGCTTCACTTAAACAGATTTAAAATTTCTGAAAAATCATGTAGATTATTCATAGAAAAAGTTATTGAATTTATGCATTGCCAAAATATTAAATATTAATTTGTTCTGTTCTCAAGTCTCATCCCACCTGAGACATAAAGTTATGCTTTGTAATGAAGCTCAGAGAAAATTACACCTTATCTATTTGCCTCTGCACCTCTGCAGGGTGCTTGTGACTGGACAGAGTGACAGGCTGGAGCAATGTGAGCCCAGAGCGGCTGGGTTAGGACTTTCCAGATCCTGTCTCCTTTTTCCTTGTCACATGGTCCCTTCTTTACTTTCTCATCTCTACTCCAGACCTTCCAGGCTGAAGTTACTAACTGCTCCTATTGTGGTAGCCTCTCCCCGGTTACAGCCGTACAGTGACTTCTTCCTTTCTTTTCTTTTCTTCCCCTTTACTTCATTTGTGTTACCAGAGTGCACAAATCCTAGATGTAAAGCTCAAAGAATTGTGACAGACATCAGTAACCACAAAGCCACAGCCCTGGCAAGGGTGCACACTTTTGTGAGTTTTGTCATTCTAGGTTATTTTTACCTGTTCATAG
This sequence comes from Thryonomys swinderianus, assembly GCA_004025085.1. Classification (NCBI taxonomy): domain Eukaryota; kingdom Metazoa; phylum Chordata; class Mammalia; order Rodentia; family Thryonomyidae; genus Thryonomys; species Thryonomys swinderianus. The sequence continues at coordinate 35,483 of PVIC010001453.1, read as the reverse complement.
TGCTCAGCATCATTATTCACTAGTGAGATGCAGAAACTGAAACTACCTCATGTGATGCAATGACTAAAATTGGAACATCTGATAATGCTAAATACTCATAAAGACGGGAGACAACTGTCATTCCCTCCCTCGAGGGGGGTGTAAAGTGGTGTGACCACTTTGAAAACTGCTAGTTCCTAATCGTGTTGATGCCTCTCACTTCTAGGTTATTTACCTAAGGAGATACGAAAATACATGTCCACACGAAGAATGTCCACTGCAGCTTTATTTATAATAACCCCAAGCAGGAAAAATACAATGCTTTTTTTTTCTCAGAGTTTCTAGAATATACTATTAATTTTAAACCAGATTAGCACATTTAGGAACCCCAGCACTAGGCAGTTCCATTTACCTTACAGTACACAAAATTGAAAGCTTCCTGAATTTTATTGAGTATGGTCCTTTCTTATCAGTTCTGACTGATCTCCGTGAAGGTCATGAAAAGTGTTAGAACTCTGAGGTTTGGATTTCCAAGGGAGGGAGGAGGCTGGTACATTTCGTGTGGAAGTGCATTTTGGGTTGTGCAATTACTAGAAAACAATGTGGGTTGTTGACTTTTGAATCATTGCATTTAGGATTCTTTACAAATCAAACTGAACCCAAACTGCAGTATTTAATTTTCAGCTAAGTGAGACTAAAAGGAAACTATTTGCTTCTGGCTGGTGTGATACTAAAGTAAAATAAAATGTAGCTAGCTACCCCATGGATATTAAGGAAGATAAAGTGTTTAATAAACGTCTTCTAGAAGAAGTGACATCTGTATAGAACACCTGCTGTCTTCATTATATCTTTAAATAAACGTGTCTCTGGGGGTTAGGAGGGCCCTTCTTTGGGCACACTATGCTGTGACAAAGATAAATTTTAAACCTCAAGCAATTTACTGTTTTGCATAGAATGCTTTTCAGTGAGAAGGGAAATAAGTCCCTGACGTAGATAATGCATTCCCAGTGAGGCTCACTTTGAGCAATACTTTGAGACTATAACTTTATCAGGTTATGGCACATTTCCTACCCGTTGGTAGCCCTGGTTATTCGCTGACTGTGACTTTAATGTTTTAGGTCACATAAACAGTGCATACGTAATGTTGCGTGCAGACAGTGCTTCATTGTACACACGCATAGATGTGGAGTGGAATTCGTATTTCTTTGTGTGCCTTGAGGAAGGATCCAAGTGACTTCAAAGCGGTGCCCGTGTCCACAGTTTGTCTGTGTTACGTTTTTGTTCACTGCTGTCCAGCGTGAAGTAGGGAGGAAGTGAGAGGGTACCAGTGTGAAGGCTGTTCTCTGAGGGCCTTAAAATCAGCTGTCGTTTGGTTAGATTACAATCTCACTGAAAATGATTGCCATGAGCCATGACTGTGAGAAACCTTGTGGCTCCAGAAAATAATATTTAATCAGCAGCATGGCTTGTCTGTTAGCCCGAGGAAAAAATAACTTATCACTAAATTCTACTCTGTCATAGAAATTCTAGAACCTCAATTCAGAACATCTGTTTTTAGATGTATGAATTAATGTTTTATCGCTCTAAAGATGCAGTGGTTATATAGTTTCTGTGTTACTCTCTATTTCTCAGACCTTGATATTGGACAAGAGGGACATCATCAGAGTTAATGAGCAATTAGGACGTTCCTCCTAAGAATAATGAGAATAGAATAACGAAACCAAATAAACACTGCCCTTAATGCCAAGATTTGTATTTTCTAAACAACAACAAAAAAATCTTTTTCTGCTCTCTGTAGTTACATAGATAAACAACCACTTAACTTTGAAAAACTAAATGGACATTGTACCTTCAGCAAACAGAAGAAGATGTACAAGTTAGTATTGTTTCCTTTAAACTCAGAACCGTGCATTCTTTTCTCTCAAGTGGTCATGAGTCTAACATCTATCACTGTATTCGTCATAAACGTTGACAAACAAAATACTCTGGTTGTAAATATTTCTTCTGTGGATAAATGTACAATTTGGTTGGCCTTGACCTGTGTGTATACCTATGAAATCACCACCATAGTGAAGATAACTCATCACCCCAACTGTTTCCTCTGTCCTTGGTAATTCACTGTTCTCCTCCGCTTTTATCCCCAACCAACCACTGATATGCCGTCTGTCACTGTGATTTAGTTTGCATTTTGCAGGTATGCTTATAAATGGAAATACACCATGGATAGTCAGCCTTGTGTATTCTGCATCCATGGATCCAACTCATTATAAATTGAAACTGTTTGAAACAAATTGATTGTATAGATCTTTTCCCTGTTATTCCCTAAATAATACAGTATAAATATTTACATAACACTTGCATTGTACTAGCTATTATAAGTAATCTAGAGATGACCTAATTACACAGGAATGTGTTCAGATATTGTCATGCAAATATGAGGTCCTTATCTTTAAGGGCCGCCAGCAGAGTGGATTTTTGGTATTTGCACAGTATCCTGGAACCCAGCCCTGTGGATGCTGAGGGATGACTACACTTCTGCTGTCTGGTTTATTTCCCTCATTGTAATTATTTGGCGATTTATCTATGTTACTGTGTACATTACTAGTTCTTTCCTCTTCATTGCTGAGTAATATCCCACTGTATGGGTTTACCACAATTCCGTATCTATCACCCACCTGTTGATGAACATTTGAATTGTTTATTGGGTTTGGGTGTTCCAAATAAAGCAGTTATGGACACTTACTCACAAGTATTTGTATAGACATATGCTTTCATTTGTGTTGAGTAAATACCTAGGGATACACTGGCTGAACCAGATGAAAAACATATGTTCACTTTTTAAATAAACCACCATGCTACATTCCAGAGTAGCGTATCATTTACATTCTCTGCAGCTGTGTTTGAGAGTTTTAAGTCCTTCCAAATACTTGATAAGATCAGTCTTTTTAATATCAGGCAGATAAATGTAGAGTGCCATTTCATCCGACTTTCATTTTAATTTACCTAATCAATAATATGGCTCATGTTTATAAGGCTGCCACTTTAGCATTACTTTACTTCCAAGCTATTCTGAATATTAAGGAGTTTCTTTCTTTAGTTGATACATACTAATTGGAATGTTTTTCAGCATATCGTTGGGAATGCTAGTGGATTTTTCCATTACCTTTTATTTAACTGGCATTCTTCTGAAAGGATCCTGAGCATCCTCCACTAGAGTTTCTTTTTTTTTTTTTTTTTTTTTGAGACAGGGTCTCGCTTTGTAGTTCAGGCTAGCTCTGAGCTCACTATGTAGCCCAGGCAAGCCTTGGACTCAGCAATCCTCCTGTCTCTGCCTCCCAAGTGCTGGGATTACAGGCGTGAGCCACCACGCCCAGCCACTAGATTTTCTTTTTATATGTTAGATTATTTGATGCTTTACAGTTCTGGCTAGAGTGGTGTTTAAGGTATCAGTGTTCAATGGAGAACCACTTCATGAACAGTCTTGTTAATTATGCAGAAGTGGATTTTTAATGGAAGTCAGCTCTAACACTGACACCTTCCTGTATTCCGAACCATGAGGTTACTGAGGTGGAGGGACCTCTGTAGGCGTCTTCTATGATGATTTCCTAAGTGCTCCCAGCCACCTCCATGAGGGGTCCATCTTCCTTCTGCCAGGAATAGGCGTCTCTGGAAGGGCCTTATCAAAACAGGAATAACTCCATCTTTTGTAGACTGTTGTCCAGTTGTTACTTAAGAGAATTAAAATTGAAATGACTGATTAACTGACTTTAATTTAGAAATTTTTATGCCATCTTATGATAGCTATCAGATGATATATAGCCCCCCCAGAAGAAGATCTACCTATTAAGAATCTGATTATTTTATTTTACAGCACATGTAAATAGGAGAAAAAGTAGGCCGAAGGAGCTTATAATCTCTGTGTCTGCAGTCTGTGCTGAAACCTTTTGCACTCTTACTTTCTCAGCGTCAGCACAGGCTCAGCTTTCCAACAGTCAGGACTACATTCAAATGTCAGGTTGTCCCTATCTCTGTTCAGTCTGTCTGTCTGTTGTCTTTCTGCCTGTCTGTCCACCCATCCGTCCATCCATCTAGCCATCCATCTGTTTCTGTCAGTGTCACATCCCTCTCTCCCTTAGAAGGGAAATGGATTTCTGAAGATTCAGGGTGGTAGAAAGCTTTGTCTTTCCCACAGGGCAGCTCACACCCACCCTAGACAGGGGACGAAGGGTACTGGGCACAAAGGGTCGCTCACTGCATCCCCTCTTCATGCCCTTCATCTGGCTCTCTTCTCTTCCATGTCCTTTCTCTGTCTACTCGTCATAGATCATCTGCCACCACTTTCTTTTTGCTTCTGTTTCAATCAATTTGGCCAAATTCTTCAAGAAACTTAGTAGTGGTCATGAATACTTAAGCACTGGTATCTATCAACCCTTTTATGTACCTGGAGTAACAAGAACATTTTGGGCCGCGAGTCATCCCCACGTCAGGATAATTCGTGTGTCCGCCACCGCCAGTCGTGTTCCCTACCTCTCACAGAGAAGGATGTGCACGCTTTTTTCCTCTCCTTTTCACAGGAAGCGGGATGCACTGAGGCTTTGAAGAAATAAAATGAGGGATGGAATGAGGTGTGAACCCAAGTCTGTCTGACCTTCAGAGTTTTAGTCACTCTGCACATGATTCCTGTACTGTAGCCCTAAAAATTCTCACTTCTCTGTTTCACTTCTATCCCAGATAATGATGATTAAGAAGACAGTAACAGCTGCTCTGAACCTTGCACACGTTCCACATAGTCACTGGTATAAGGTTCACCACAGCCCTTTGGAAGTTCTGTTGCTATTCCTGTTTTTCAGAAGGGGTGACAAGCTGAGCGATTTGTCCACTTACCTGAGATCACCTCAAGTTAAAATGGATATTCATACTCAAGTTTCAGTCCCCAAGCCAACTTTTCCTTATCACATCAGCAGTTCTTAAAACTTTCTAGTCCATTTCTAGCTAGAGAGAAGGTGAAACCCGCTTCCAGTCGAGCTAGACCTTTCCGGTGTTCCAGCCTCTGCAGAATTCTCTGTGTATCCTTGCTACAGCCCTTGTCAAGTAGAGATATATTGGATATTTCATCCCCAACCTGAACTGAGACTAATGCCTGAGCAAGGAAGAATAAATAGCAAATTCATTAACTAGGAATCTATTTACAATCAATTCCCAAGGCTCACTGTGCACTCTGTGCTTCTGCATCATTTAGAGATGCTAATAAATGAGTCCTTGCATTTTTTCCAAGTGTCTTCATATTTACAAGTCTCATATTTTACCATAGGAAGAGGCTTCAACAAGCATATTCATGTGTTGACAGTTCTAATTAATACAAGTCATTAGCCCTGACAGTAGAACTGTGAAAAGAAGACTCATTCATAAATTTGTTAATTATGTTACTCTGCTTAGAATTTAGTCGCAGACTAGTCTTTAATCACTTCTATATATGGGCAAAGGCCATCTTACTAAGCACCATAGACTCTCACACTTACTTCGGGTAAGGGAATTTTATCAGATGTGATCTGTGGTTGGAATTTAATTTTCCAGTTTATAGGAACTGGTGAAACTAGAGACAGTAAACTTTCTGGACAGGAATAAGCAAGAGGATGGGAAAAACTAGGCAAGGGAGGAATAAGGGAAACAAAAGGTACCCATGAGCACCGTATGTTTCCTGTATAGGTAACAATTGTGGTTTTTGTGTGGTCATTTTAGGATGCCTTTTCTGAAAACTAAAGTCACTTTTTATTTAGATTATGAGTAGATATACAGTCTAGAAAATCTGGAGATAATTGCTTGCTTTGATCCAAAGTTGAGCCATCCTCTCTCCGAAGTAAATAGCCTATTTTTCAGATGCTTTTGCTTCAGAACAGGGATTCTCCACCATGGGGCGTAATCTCCTGGGATTGTTGCTGTCTGTGAACTGCGGGGCTGTGAAGCATCCCTGACTTCTATCTACCAGATGCCAGTGCCCCCACCCCGGTGCCAGCCAAAAACATCTCCTGGTGTTGCCAGCCATCTTTTGGAGACGCTTGCTGCTTGAGAATTGCTGGGCTAGGGAGCAACTTAAAACTAAAAATTTAATCAAGTAAAACTTGTGTGGGGCATTAATTTAGAAGTAATTTATCGATGCAATCCAGATTTGGAATGATATTTCTTGCATCGCAGTATTCCATCCTACTTGCTCAATGTCCAATGCCTTCTGAGCTTGGAAAGAAAGAAAGAAAGAAAGAAAGAAAGAAAGAAAGAAAGAAAGAAAGAAAGAAAGAAAGAAAGAAAGAAAGAAAGAAAGAAAGAAAGAAAGAAAGAAAGAAAGAAAGAAAGAAAGAAAGAAAGAAAGAAAGAAAGAAAGAAAGAAAGAAAAGGAAGGAGAAGAAAGAAAGAAAGACAAAGAAAGAAGACAAAGAAAAAGAAGAGAAAGGAAGAAGAAAGGAAAGAAAAGGAAGGAAGGAAGAAAGAAAAAGAAGGAAAAGGAAGGAAAGGAAGAAGAAAAGGAAAGAAAAGGAAGGAAGGAAGGGAAGAAGAAGAAGAAAAATAAGGCTGTGCTTAGGAGTCAGATACCCTGGGCTCTTAGCATTCTTGGCTTTAATATTTGAGGTTTTGACTACTCTTTGATGACCCCAAAGCTCTGAATAATTAAGTGCATGTCCTCTTCCCAGTGCATGGATTCTTTCCATCTTCTCTTCTTCCTATCTTTCTTGGATTTCTAGTCCCTTGCTTTAGTTATTTGTAGATACACAGACAGACAGATAGACAGATCTGTCTTCCACCTCAATTAGCTGAGCAAGGTGACAGGTTTCTTGGACCCTGAGGATGAGAGAGAACATGAGCTGGCCAAGCAGACTGAGCCAATGGTAGATACACGTCAGCATCTCAGCTATCTTAGATGTCCTGCAGAAAATGTGACCTCACAGACAGTGCCTTCCCCATCTGTCACGAAAACTACAAGCCGCCTGTACAGTACTACTTACTTCCATACCTAGCCCCCTTCCAGCACCCGGGCAAGGAAGTTTACTGCTGCTTATCAAACACTAGTCTTGTACTGGTCCCATCTTATTAGCAAAATCTTTTATTATTGATTGTACCTTTCTCCATTATGTCAGGAGGGTGACACCAATAATCCACTGTTGTATTTCAGTTACCACCTTTTCCTGTTTACATCCTGTTTTCTCCAAAGAGCTGTGTTAATATCTTCACTTCTTTAACTGTGAATCGTGCCTCCGTTACTCTAATAAAGTCCTTCTAGCTAAGTCCCTCTGTGGCCTCAGTGCCTCTATTGTCCACATTTGTATAGCATGGTTAGCTGCTCCTTCTTTGCTACTTGCCTTTTCCTTTCTGTCTTCCCAGCGCTGCCCTTTCCCCTCACTCTGCTGCTGTTACTTCACCTCTTTCCTTGTCCTCCTTTTGCAGGCTTGCTGCCCTCTGCCTGTGAATATTAGCTCTTCTAATAATGGAATTCTAGGTCCTCTCTCCTCCTCCCAAGGCTTTGGTTACTATTTATATGCCAGCAACTTCCACATTTATCTTCTCAGCCCAGATCTCATTTTGAGCTTCTAAAATTACACTTAAACCTGCTCAAGGACACCTCAGATGCAGGCCATGTGAAACTGAGTTTTTAGTTCTTTTCCACCTCCGCAGCTCAGTCCTTGTCAAGCATCGCCTCCTGGATCTAGAACCAAGTCCTTCTGATGTTAGGTCAGAGTATGTCTCCAGTCCTTCCTTCCTCCTCTTTGTATCCCTGGTAAAAAGCTGAAGTTGTTATATATACCTTGATAAGAGGTGGGGACAAAGGTACAAAGCCAGATTACATACATAGGCTCTTAGTCTGATCTGAGGACCGTGATGTTTCTGAGTAAGGTGTGAGTTAAAGAGCGTTTGTGCAGAGGAGTAGCATAATCTTTTTTTTTTTTTTTTTTTTTTTTTTTTTTTTTTTTTTTTTTTTTGGTGGTACCGGGGATCGAACTTGGGCCCTTCTGCTTCCAAGGTAACACTTGAACTAAATCCCCAGGCCGGAGTAGCATAATCTAAACTGGCTGACATGGGAAATCTGTGGGGCTGCAGGTTGGGCAACGCTATGCTTTAGAAGATATGCCCACCTCATACCTCAGAGTGTGCCTTCACTTGGGATAAAAGTCTTTGATGATGTAACTGTGGATTTCAAGGTGAAATCATTCTAGATCAGAATAGGCCCGAAATCCGGCAACAGGTGTGCTGAAGGCAGTGGAAAAGAAGACATGTGCAGACCAGGGGGTGGGCACAAGCCAGGAACCCTGGGCTTTGCATGGACCCAGAGAGAGGAATGAAACCCAGAGAGAGGCGTGAAACAGTTTCTCTGTGAATCACCAGAAGGATCCAACCTGGCCAGTGCCTTCACTTTGGACTTCTGCCTTCCAAAAGATTAGAAATCAGTTTCTGTTGTTTTAAAAAACCCAGTATGTAATAATTTGCTATGGCCTCCCTATGAGTAGAGATAGGCCACAAAGGCAGAAGCAAGAAGACCATGTAGCAGTTCCTTGCTGGCATCAGGCAGGTGAGAACAGTGGTTCCTACACAGCTGGGAGCTTTGGAGAAGGTACAGAGAGGGCTGCTTCCGGATAAGCAGAGTACAAGTACAGAATGGTTATGACTGTGAGAATATGGACAGTAGAGAATGATGGGAGTTTCTGGCCAGGCCCACTAGGCAAGTAGAACTGCCATGAATGTGCACAGGGAGGCAGAGCAGGTTTGGAGGGGTATATCAGGGAGGCTTATTAGAGTTCTGTGGGAAGGGGGATTCCCCATGGAGAAGATATACTCTAGAGACACACAGAGGAAAGTCAGTGGCCTGGTGTAAACAGCATTTAAGCTCAAGAAAGTGGAAGAAATCACGAAGAGCAGTGGGTATAGATAAAAAAGGAGATCAAGGGCGGAGTGTCCTGACCTGAATTTTTTGAAAAAAAAAAAAAAAAGTATTAGTGAAGAGAAGGGAGTAGTGAAACAGGATGAAAAAACTGAGAAAAGACTGGGGCTCCGGAAGACAAATACCATTTTTCCAGGGGAAGTACTGAGCTGCGCCAAAGGCCCCTCCTGTAGTCTAGGAAGGTAAGGACTGAGAATGGATCAGTGGACTTTGCGTTGTACAACTGAGCTTTCACCATGATATGGAAATGATTGTTACAGGTTCAATATAATATGCTTTTGGAGGCTTTGGATTTCTCAATATCTTCCACCTCTACCCATGGACGGAAGGAAAGAATGAAAGGAAGGAAGGAAAGGAAGGAAAGGAGGGAGGGAGGGAGGGAGGGACTGAGGGAGGGAGGGAAAGGAAGGAAGAGAAAGAAAGAAAGAAAGAAAAGGAAGGAAGAAAGACAGAAAGGAAGGAAGAAAGGAAGAATTAGCCACTGTGGGCCATATTATTAATGTTTGCTTTTGAGGCCTTTTTTAGGAGAGTAGCTTGCTAGCATTAAATAAATAAATCTCTAATACTGCTCATCCTGGAGCTACAGACTGTCACCCAGGTAAGCAGCAGATCAGCTAAGAGCAGTGGCCGAGCTTGGATGGCCTGTCCGTGTGCGCCTGGGTGCAGACTTGTGTGGGCAGTCACTGTTCTTCTGTCTGCACTGCCTGACTGCAGGGAAGGCGCCTCCTCCATGTCCTCTTTAATGGCTCTGTAGCAGCACTGACCAGCCAAACTTTCTGTACTGCTAAACATGTTCCATGTCTCCATTGCCCAGTACTGTAACTACTGGGCACAAATGTTGAGCATTTAGAATGTGTTCAGTGGAACAGACGAACTGAAGCTTTTAGTTTTACATAATTTTAACTTATTCAAATTTAAATAGTCATTGTACAGTGCAAATCTAGAGCATTGATTCTGAAAGCTGGCTGGGTGTGTTCCCAAAGAAATAAAAGCATCATACACAGCAATACATCACACCTGTTTGTGATAGCTAAGTCAGGGAAACAGCACAAAAGTCTATCAATGAGTGACTGGATAAAGATAGTATGTTTTCAAAATAAAATGGGATACTATTCAGTCATAAAGAATGATAAACTTGAGACAGTTATAGCTAAATGGATGCACACTGAGGCTGTACTCAAGTGAAATAAATGGGACGTGCATGTACAAATACTGAATGATTTCTCTGGTGTGAGAAACGGAGAGTGTAAATGAGAATGAATGGTAGATATTGTGAAATACGAAGAAAATGTTCAAGGGAGAAGAAGGGCTGGGGAAGGGAGGTGGGGGGAAGGAAAGAAGGGAAAGAAAATATGAGAAAAGAAGGAAAACACAGGAACCAAGTCTTTGTGCATAGGGATGAAGGGGGAGGAGGGGAATGGGGAAAAATGAGAAGCAATGATGAATTCCATCATACTGTATACCTAAAATGTACTTTAAAAATACATGTTAGGACCTCAGCCCAGACCCACTGAACCAGAAACTCTGGTCCTGGGTTGGCAAAGCTCTGTAGTGATTCTGGTGTCCGCTCAACCCCGAGAGCCACCACGGAGCCCCACTCCCACAGCCCTGGTGTCATGGATCCGGGTGGGTCTATGGATTTGCTCTCCTCACAGGTTACCGGGTGGTGCTGAGACACTGAAGATGGAATCTTCCTTGTGAGGTGGCCACAAGTCTCCGGAGTACATTCCACAAATGCTTCCTGACAGATAACTTAACTCTGATAGCCTGGAAGTACTCTCCATACTCCATGAGAATGTTTCCATCTGTTACTTCATGACCTGATAACAAACTATACTTGACTGATTGGAGACCTCTTAATTATTTGTTGAATTCATAGATTTTTATAGTTTAGCCTAAATAATGTCCAAGTCAAAAGTTATTGTACTACCCATAACTTTCTACATGTGGTAGGGTTTTTTGATATCCATAATAACTTACTAGCCATTAACTCTTCTGACTCTTAATATGAAAGTAAAATATCAGTCTTCTTGCTTTGCATTTGCCACCTGTATCCATCCCTAGGGATGACATAACAAATTATCACAAACTGGGTGGTTTAAAACAACAAAGATGAATTTCTAATATTTTTGAAAGCAGTCCCACATCAAGGTGATGACGGGGTTGGATCGTTATGATCAATTTATTTAGAAGTCACAGTTGAAGTAATGGTTTCCTCTGTAGCTTGATACATGTATTGTAATAGCAGAAGGGCATTTGTGATTAGAGATGAATACAGTAGGGCCTCAGGGGCTCTGGGGAATGTAAATGTGGAAGTGTCACACTGCCGTGGGCTGAGGAGTGCTCAGAGTCCTGCGTGCACTGGCCTGTCCTGTGCACTGCAGAAACAGAGGAGCCTGTTTTTAGGTGATAGTAACCCTTACCTTCTTGTACTATTCGTGGAGACCATGACTAACCTTTACTAGATAGATTTCTCTATGAACATTTTGTATTAGTTTTACTTATCTCAAGAAGGGTGAAACACTAACTTGTCTTGCCCTTCCAAGTATAACTCTGCCAGCAATTAACTTTTCAAACAGAAGAGACAGCAGTGTGTGGCTTATGAGAAGTTATAGTACCAACAATAACTTACAAATGGGGTAAAAATTATGTGAGCTATAAGAATATGGAAGAGCCATTACCTGAGGTATTAGTTGGGATTCAACCAGGAAAACAGAGAAGTGGGAGATAGATGCTAAGAGTTTGCACCAGGAGCTGGATTATACAATTCTGAGGGCTGACCCTGCAGGTCCGAAGGGCAGAAGACTGGGCCAGAGTTCTCAGACATGGCCGAAGCTGTGGTGTGAGGACAGCAGTCTTTCAGGGAAGCCTCAGGTCTGCTCTTGAGGCCATTTGGCTGTTTGACCAGGCCTGCTCAGGTTGTCTAAAATAGTTGGCCTAACATAAACCAATTATGAACTTTAATCACACCCACCTAATACTTTCACAGAAATACCATATTTAGTATTTCATTGCATAATTGAAGGCTGTAGCCTAGTCTGTTTGACAAGTGAAAGGACTATCACAGTTGGATTATACACTGAGAAATGTCACTTTTGTTTTGAAAAATGAATGGAATATTCCTAGCTGGGAAGCAGACATTGTAGAGACTGTGGCTACTAAAAACTAGCCAAGCAAACGATAAGATGCTGAGGCAGGAAAGTACTCTCATTGTCTACAGAACAGCTAGTTGTCTGTATGGTCTTTTTCTGAACCTCGGCTCTCAATTTCTCATCTCAAAACAGGCTCGGCATCTGTCAGAAATGCATCCTGGGATAGACTGAGGATGCCTTTGGGAGGGGAACACACAAGAATACTAAGACATTTTACAGTAATAATGTTGTTGACAGTAGTATTAGTGAGAACATGAAGTTAGTGTGACAGGAAAAAACAGGCTGGCAGGTTAAATAAACTTATGTTGTGGGCTTTGTCTAAAATTTGAATCTTTGATTACAGAGAGTGTAGCATTTGCTTGGGCTTAGTTCCTACTGGAGTTAAAAAAAAAAATAGAGCCGGGCGTGGTGGCTCACGCCTGTAATCCCAGCACTCGTGAGGCAGAGACAGGAGGATTGCTGAGTTCGAGGCTTGCCTGGGCTACGTAGTGAGCTCAGGGCCAGCCTGAACTGCAAAGCGAGACCCTGTCTCAAAAAAAAAAAAAAATAGAAAAACATATGAATCTGTACTCACTTGTTGCAAAGATGTGATTTGTTCTGGGCCTAAGACATTACAATCTTTTTTATAAAAGCAAACTCTGATTTTGATGCTTGTGGTATTGGAGGTGAGGGAGTCATTTATTATAAACATATTGAATACTTTGCCTAAATAGGAGAAGAGAGGAAAAACATTTCCAAGGAAGCTGTTCCAAGTTTCTTAGGTAATGGATGCCATAGCCAGCTGACAGCCACCAAAGACAGCCCCAGAAAAGGGGTGCCAACAAGGGGACGATTTGACAGACTTCTTTCTTTTCCAGAGCTCTGCTCTTCAAACCGGGCTCATTTTGCCAAGCAAGAGTCCCCCTAATTTTTCTATAAAGCCATATGTATTTTGAAAGAAATTTAATCCATATGTTCCTGACTCAACTTTATGCCTAAGTCATTAGGAAGTTATTTTGTAAGTGTGATTTCATGTTTGAAATCTTTTAAAAGTATTTTAAGTAAGTTTTCATTCTTTAAAATGCTAAGCTTTTCTTTGCTTGTTTTTTTTTTTTTTTTTGCTTTTTGGAGACAGGGTCTCGCTTTGTAGTTCAGGCTGGCCCTGAGCTCACTGTGGTGCCCAGGCAAGCCGCCGCGAACTCAGCAATCCTCCTGTCTCTGCCTCCCGAGTGCTGGGATGACAGGCGTGAGCCACCACGCCCAGCATTATATGTGGTAACCGGGGATCGAACTCAGGTCCTTGCGCTTGCGAGGCAGGCGCCGGAACCACTGAGCTAACCCTCCGGCCCTTCTTCGCTTGTTTTTGAGTTTCTCTTAAACATGCTGTCCATCATCTCAACACACCCTCTGCTGAGGCCCGAAGGAAGTCTTGAGCCCAGAAGGAGGGTCCGGAATCCCAGAGTCCCTCATCGGGAGTGCCCACTGTCTGTCTGCAGAAGTTTGTAACAGTTGTCCCTCCCTCATCTGTGCTCTTCTCCGTGGCACCTTTAACGTGGTCCTATTGCCACCCCAGGTCCTCTCACACTTACTTGTTCCCCAACCAGGTGGCCATGGAGCAGAATGGGGAAAGAGGAGAAAGTCAGAACTAAGTCACATCGCCTTCTGTGGACTATCTGTGCTATGGTAGATAATCTTGTCTTTTAAAACTGAGTTTGTTTTCCCCTTGACCTACTAGCTTGGAGGATTAAAGTATTTCATAAATTGTCAAAAGACAGAAATACAATTAAATTTAAGAGCTATCACCAATTTCTTATTCTTAGGACAAATAGAAGATAGTTTCTCCTTAAGACTGATACTATCTGAAAAAGTTTTAGACTAAAATAAATGTTTTTTAAAAACTAAAGTAAAATAAGTCTATTATGACTGTTAATCCTCATTTGTCACTTCCATGGATTAAGAAATGCTAGTGGCTTAGTAAAGTGTGATCCTGAGTGGGTCCTAGAGGTGTGACTCTCCGGTGTATGCCTGCTCCCCAGCCCTGCTCTCCATGGCGCTGCTCCCCACTCTGCTTCCAGCCACTGTGACCTTCAGCTTGGCTCCTCTATGTCCTTCTCCCATGATGCTTCTGCCTTGGAGCCCACATTCACAGACTGAGCCAATGACGTTGGAGTTGTGGTGTTGGGTCTCGTGTCCAGCAGTGGGAATGTTGGTCATTCACCTATCCTTCTGAGGCCTCGTAGTGTGGACTAGGCTGTATCTGTGTGTGTGAACATCTTTGCCTGTATGTGAGTTTGCCCACCTGAAAGACCAGTCTGCCACAGAAGGGGACCAGAGCACTCTTATTTTAGGGTCTTCTGGAGACGGGTTTCAGCATCAAACAAGGAGAGGCCATCTCCACTATGAAGAAGAAAGATTTGAACAGGTGCCACTTTTACTTTTCATCACTGCCATCTCATAGTCCTTTCCGCAACACCTGGTCCATCAGTGCTGCTTCTCTGAATGGAGCTACCTCTGCACCTTTGTTCATGTCTGCTCCCCTCTCTTCTGGGACAGAGCCCAGGAAAGGGCTTAATAATACTGGTTAGTGAACAACCTTGAGAGGGAGGGGATAAAAGATTAACAAGTAAGCAAATGACTCAAGGCTGTAAAGCGTGCCATTGAAACCCAGCTTCACCCTGTCGACTTACTTCTTTTACACTGTCATTATAGCAAAGCCAAAAGGATGTGCTGCAAAATGTATTCAATAAGTATTCCTGATGTTCCCATTCTGTTCCTTTCCAGCCCAGCTTTCTTTTCTCTTACAGATAAGAGACAAGGAAGAGTTAGCTACTGGCTTATTTGTTTCCCAGTAGCACTTATGTAAAGGTAGCCACCAATTTCATGTCATAATTAACTCTTCTCTGTTTAAGTGCTGTAGTATTTGTTCTGCCTTGTAAGTATTTGTTTTGTGGAAGAAATGTGGCCATTATTAATGCTCAAATAAGTTTCTTGATAAAACCAAAGGTGTTTTTTGGTGTGTGTTTTTCATTTGTTTTATTTAAAGTTCCAGGTGTTTGCTCTGAAGTATTTCATGTGTGGTTTGTGTACTGACATGAGATGCACCTTTTTTGTGACCTTTCTTCCAAGCTTTAGGATTTGGTAGCTAGAGACCTATGGAACCTGCTGGAAACCTAGACAGGGAGCCTATTCGTTTATGGCAGGAAAAAGCATGAGGAGGCTAAATAATGGCTGAGAAGGAAGATGCGAGAAGAGCCCCCCTTCTCTCGCTCAGCTCTGCTTTCAGCCTTTCAGGGTGGTGTGCACGTGTGAAAGGACACTGGGGGCCTCATCCCCTTTGGTGAGTCTGGGCCTCTGGACCCTGGGAGGCCATGATACACTTCAGTAGGTGGCTTTGTGGCAGACTTGGGCTGAACTCTGACCCTGCAGCACAGCTTTGTGGCCCTATTTCTGTGTCAGGGAAAGAGTAAGAAATGGTGGAGTGGTGCCTCCCTCCATGAACGTGCTCAGGGACCCCTTTTTCTGGTGCATCCTTAGTGGACACCTCCAGTAGTGAGACCAAGTGGGTGGACAGACTTCATCCTTGGGTCCAGAGGTCTGTGTATACTGGGGCCAAGTTCTTGTTCCTCGGGGGCTGTCTTCAAGTAAAATTGACAGGGTTTTGGCTTTTATATCTCAGTTTTGATGTGTGTATATGTGTGTGTGATTGTCCTTAAATGATCTTTTTCTAAACTCATCTAGACCATTTAATTTGTGGCAGAAATCCCAAAGTATATTCTCCCCTGAGAATGAATGAGGTTTTTTGGGTACCAATTTAAGGAAATAATTACTCAAGAAAATTATATGATGTGTTTCCCTAGCTGGAGACGCAGGTGCCAAGGGAGCCGTCTGGCCTCATTGTCTGTGCTATTGGGAAGATAGTGTTTTCCTAAGCCTTCTGCCACTGAACTTCCTCATTTGCTTTGCCATTTACCTAAAACTCCCCATTCAGGACTCACCTTTACTTATCAAAACTCTGCTACCTTCAGAGTGTTTCGTAAAATGATTCCAGTTGTCACCTCTAACATTCACTTTCTCCCAGCGCTATCCCCTTTGAGGGCTTTTGCTCACATTTTATATTTCAGTTGTCTTCTTTCCGAGAAGAAAGGGAGAGCACGCAGAAACAAAGCTCAAGGCTGTAGAGTCCCAGGCCACTTGGTGTCACCATCATTATTTGAACAAGTGATAAACTGGCAGGAAGAGCCCCGACCTGCCTGGTCACTGCTAGAGTTGAGATGGCTTCTTCCTCACAGTGCTTTTCTGAGCCTGGGAACAACTCTAGAGTTGATAAATGCTTCCAGTGTGCCTCCGAAGGCTGTGATCCTGCCTCTCGGTGAGGACCGGGAGGCGCTCCAGGAGGAGCTGCCTGCCCTCGCTCACCCCCTTACCCACATTCACAGGCCCCCACGGCCAGCTCCTTTCACGCAGCACTAGCTCTAACAATTTCATGAAATACTGAGGGTTCTGAGCTTCCGTGCTGTGCTCCGAGTCCTGCGCATACCTTGCTGTCAAGCGCAGTCTTTGGTTTGGGATCAGCCGGGCCTCTTGTTCATCACTGAGCGGGGAATCAGTTGGTTGCACAGTGCTTTGACAGAAGTTAGCTGCTGACTGCATACATGAGCACTTAGAACCTGCCCTCAGAGAGAAACTGCTGTCCCGGTAGAGTGGGGTCACGGTTCCTGCGGACACTGACCCAACAGTGTGCGTGGGTGTCTGAGTCACTGGCGTGAATCCTTTGGCTTCAGACCTTCTTGAGCGCATATATTGTTGGCAGCGGTAAGTTGGAGCATGAAAAGCACCAGGTTCTGGTTTCATGCTGTCACAGCTAGCTGAGGCCCTGGGGTAAGTTTCTGAACTCTTAGAAACCTGGTTTAAGCATCTGGAAGACAAAGAATATGTAAGTGGCCTTGGGAACAGCTAGCTCTGAAAATTTTATGTGAGAGAAAGAGAGTGTGTGTGTGTGCGTGCGTGCGCGTGCGTGTGTACACACTGTATTGCACAAGTCCCATGGATGGGATTAACTCATATCTTTACATTTACCAGAGCTTTCTAAGAAGTCACCTGACCTGTCTTATGCTCCACTAGTCTGCGGTGGGGCCTGACCCACGAAGTGTGTTCTGTTAATATTGTCCTATGATCTTGGAAAGAGGAGGGAAGCAAGTTACCTAAGTTAAAAATAGACAGTTTGTTGGAAGTTGAAACAACAAATTCCTAAATCAAGGGAATGGTTGGACAGATGAAAATGAGAAAAGTAGCCAGCTAGGCATTACATCAGGTAATGCATGGCCAGTATTTAATACAATGGATGACATGTACCCAATTTCCCTGAATCTAAGACACCACTAGAAAATAAACAGCCTTGGAAACTAGAGATGAGAAGTGCCAGCCCCAGTCAGCCATCCTGGCCTCCCTTGCATCTGTGTTCTTGCTTGGTGGCTGCTCTGTAAGACAAGTATTTTCATGAGGCAGAACATGTGGCACAGGGAGCCCAAGCCCCTGCTCTGAGAGCTACACAACAGGGTACTAGTGACTCAGGTCCCTCGGTAGTGGCACAGGAATTGCATTTGAAGTAAGCATGTTAATCAGTAGCTCCATTTCCTTCTTTCTTTCTTTCTTTCTTTTTTTTTTGACAGGGTCTTACTTTGTAGTTCAGGCTGGCCCTGAGCTCACTATGTAGCCCAGGCAAGCCTCAAACCCAGCCATCCTCCTGCCTCTGCCTTGAAGTGCTGGGTTTACAGGCATGAGCCACAATGCCCAGCATTAGTAGCTCCATTTCTAATGTATAATCTTGCAGAACAAGCTTTTACAGAGTCTTACAGATTTAGTATGGCACCAGAATCAAACAGGGAATGTAAAACCCTTTATAAGAGGACCACAGACTCAGTGCCCTTAAGTTAACTGGCTGACTGCTTGTGGTAATCCTCTCTCCCTCTTGCTCTTTTTCTCTGTCCCACTCTTATCCCAATCTCCCTCTCTGTCACCCACTTCTTCCCCTCACTTGTGAATACATATGAGTGTGTGATCACGGAGTATACTTGACACAGTTTTGTCTATCAATTAGACCTCAGAGCTTGGCAGGGCAGGCTCAAGGACAGGGAGTAATGACCCCTCAGTGGAGGGGAGCCACCTGCTAACTTTCCAGTTCTTTTCTGATCTCCCGTTGGGGTCCTCCAGAAGGCAGGCTAGTCCTCATATAGTAGAAGGCCCATTTCATCGTGTTCACGAAAGAGAATACTTTGGCTAGAGCTCGGGAATTTGCCTGGATGCCAAGAAGGTGTCAAGTGATTATCAAGTGTAGGGAGATGCAGTAGTTACCGTATAAAGAGGGAACCTTTGAAGGGCTTGAGCTGAGGTGTTTCAAATGATCTGTACATAAACCCCTTAAGTATTGCCTCTTATGCTGGCATATTAAAAGTTATGTCAGTGTTAGAACCAACATATGATTTAGAAAACAGCTGAAAAGCAAAGTTCTCTTATGGAAACCGAGAGAGAGATACGTCCCTCGGAGGGTCCGTTGGTGCCTTTGGCTGCAGGAGTACGTAGACCGTGCCCAGGTCAGGTGGGATGCCATGCTCTGTGTCTAGAGCCACCCTCCAGCGGCTCCCATTGGAAACAATTCGGCCTCCTGTCCCCATTAGCACGACATTGCCCATCTGGCCCTGAGCCCTGTTGTCTTGTTTGGAGACTGTGTAGTAGAGATCCACACAGAGAGCAGTCCCTGAATCCGTGAGACACTGAGAGGCGTGGAAGCACCGGTGTATCCTCTCAAGGGCAGGCAGGGCTTCTGAGGGACTGCCCTCTGCTGTGTCATCTGTGTGCCCTGGTCACGCTGGATCTCGAAGGTACCTGCCCTTCAGGCACCAGGAGGCAGAGAAAGAAAGAGGAGGCCTCGTCGTTGACTTCTTAGAGCCATAGCATGGCTGTGACTTGCAGCGGCATCAAAGGAACAGGGAGCCAGTACAGCATACTAGTGTAATTACCATATAACAGAAATTACCAAAACTTATGAGCATTGCTTACACCTCTCTGCTCGAAACCCTCCCCTACCTTTCTTCTTTGACTGTCTCATCCTCGCTGGTAGGAAACTCCCTGCTGCACACTGATGTCAGGTGAGAAGCATTGCTTCTGTCCTGTCCCTGACAGGAAGAGATACCAGTCTGAATTCGTACATCATGTCCTTGTCTTATTTGGAAGGGAGGGAAGAAGTACTTTGTTGGTGCCTGGATACTTCTGCTAAGCACTGCAAGTACAAAGCACCATGACAGGCCTTTGCAGGGGCCTGAGTGTGGCCTTGCAGACCTTTGGGCATGAAGGGAGAGGAGTCTGCACAGCCCTCAAGAGGAGTCTGCTGGTGCCTCGCTTC
The DNA here is from genome assembly GCA_004025085.1 of Thryonomys swinderianus. Classification (NCBI taxonomy): domain Eukaryota; kingdom Metazoa; phylum Chordata; class Mammalia; order Rodentia; family Thryonomyidae; genus Thryonomys; species Thryonomys swinderianus. The sequence continues at coordinate 16,051 of PVIC010001453.1, read as the reverse complement.
CTCTTCACTCGGTGCAGTTTCATACATACAACTTGAGGCTTCATCTGTTGTTGTCACTCCTTCCATTTAAAGAGCCATTGTCGTTAGCAAAGAGACCTCAGACAACAGCCTGACAGTGGCAGGCTTATTTATGCCAAGGCTGTGTTAAGGCTGAGCCTCTGCATTCCTGAGGCTCCTGTCTTCTTGGAAGAAGGCCCCTCTGTGACCATTTGGATTTGTGCATCTAGTCAAAATAAGGAGCCTGAGGTCAAGAGGGGTAAAGTGATAACAGTGATATTGGACCTCCAGTTGATAAAGAGAAAATTATGACTCCCACCTGATGTCAGGCACGCTGAGTTTGTGTTCCTCAAAACTGAAGAATGAATTCTAAGGAATAGCAGAGGTTCTGAGCAATACAGCTCCTGAGAGGCAGACGGGGTCCCCATTGGGTTGCCAGGGACCCCACTTTACAGCAGAAGTTTTATAGAGCACAACCATGTGGGTACAGTGTGGGTTAAAGCGGTGACCAATCAATTTGTGAGTATGGTACCTTAGGTCATAGCAATCCAGTGGGGAAACAGCCACATAGCAAGGAATGTGGAAAGAAGAAAGAACTTGTGAAGAGGGATAGGCCGGGTCACCTACCTACCGAGGTGACTGACATCTCTCTGTAGCTCATTAGGCCAGGTGTTCCCACCTTTTCATTTCATAGGCAGTATGCTTGCCGGCCTGGTCATTTCATCTTTACCTTGAGGCATGGCCTGCGGTGCGCCTCTGGTCACAGCTGTAATGCATTTTCATCTCCTCATTCCTGGGCCCAGCCTTGTCTGACTAACCACACTATTTCTACCTAACTTAGCTGTCAATAACACTAGGACCACTGCTGGAACCTGGGTCCCTGGTGTCCCGTTTGGATTCTCTGCTCCCTTCGACTTGCACCCTGTCGATCTCGTTTCGTACTCAGTGTCGACTGCTGCCTCCTTTTCCCCTGTAAACACGACCACAAAGTATGTTCTCTTTGCTCTGCAGCCTTGCCTGCCCCCACGTCCAAAATAGCCAGCTGGAATTCCTGAGAATGCTGTTTCCTCAGATGTTTATAATCCAAAAGAATCCCTTACGGTTTTCTATAATAGAACAACTTGGATGTCGGTGCTGTGTGTTGAAAAGACGAGCCGAGTTCACAGTGCAGCAATTGCACTGCAGTGCTTTCTGTATAACTTGTAGCTGCCCCAGGAGCACTGGCTGAGCCCGGAGCACCATCCGGGCCCTACAGCGTCATTAGCAGGATCGGCGCTGCCCGGGGAGAAGCACAATGACTGTCATCTGAGGACCGAACGGAAGAGGAAGGGAAAGTTCTGATAAACGCAGCGCCCCCTGAATCACAGAGTGAGCAGCCCCCGAATCCGGCTGCATATATGTCAGGAGCCTTCACTGCTAATTGAGGAAACCTTTTGAGGTTTAGCAGCTCATAAATTTGCGCTGGGAATCACCCTATTGTTCTGAGGTTATAAGTCTTGTCTTTGAAATTTAACAGTTGTACTTTAATACTGTGTTTGTCCAAAAGCACGATTGTAAATATAAAGGGTTTGCACTTTGGCATAAATTAAAACAATGTGGTCTTAAAAAGTTTACCACATCAAAGAGAGGCTGTTTGGGCATATTTTGTACATTCTTTTCTCTATAGTATTTAAAGTTACAAATGACTCATAAACATGTGTTCCATTTAGATCAGGCATGTTAGTAGAATGTCTTTGCTCCAGCTTTTACTACTCTTAATTTTTGTATATGTGCTGCCGAAGCGAGCACTACTCTTAATTTTTGTAACCTAAGAGAATTATCTGAAAACAGACACAGGCCTTTTGCCAAGTTAGACTTCCTTAGGCAGCTGTGTCCAGATCCATAGAACAATTCTGGAAACACTACTATGCTTGATCCAAACAGCAACAAATCGTGTTCCTCCTCATGGTTATCTCTCTCTCTCTCTCTCTCTCTCTCTCTCTTTCTCTCTCTAATCAAATATTCATTGTGTGAATTTGCAATCTCTTCTTCCTCTATGTCCCAATTGCAACACTTTCCTGGTCCCATTGCTGTTCTGTTGAACCCCTAGTCACAGTGAGGACAGGTGGGATGGTAAAGAGACATGGGGTGTGGTTCGCCAGAGCCTCATGGTAGGGCATGAAGAGCACTGACTGAGACCTGACCCTGGGTGTAGGGCCGGGGCCTGAGGAAACTCTGAGGTCACCTTCCGGTCTATAGAATGTGAGTGGGCTCAGTGCTCTGTGTCTCCCCCTCCCTCACTCCCATACCTGGATTCAGCCACTGTTGATTCATCCCAGGGACACACCTCTCACTGTGTTTGCCCTCAGACCTCACCATATAACAAGAGTGCATGTTATTAAAATAACCAGATTTGTGATGCTCGCCAGGCATGGCATCATCACGTGCTTTGAAGAAAGTAGATACTGTGGCAGAGTCTGTGGCTAAGGACCATAACACTGACATCCTCTCCGGAATTTCACATGACACTGGGATTGTACAGAACAAAATGAAACGGAGAGGCAGTCAGGACCTGGGGCCTTATTCTGGCCCTCAGAACCCTTGGGAAAAGCATTCCTGCATCACTGAAATTCAGTCTCCCAGCTCAGAAATAAATGCTTTGGAGACATCATCTCAAGGGGTCCTCCTCATGCTCTGAAAATCTATGGATTTTAGGACCTGGATGGACCTCATGCAGAACCAGAACCCCACCTCCACATTGTACGAAGTCCTCCCACACATGGTTCTCGACAGCTCTGGGGATTGAACCCAGAGCCTTTGTACTGAGTTGCATCCCTAGTTCTTTTTTTTATATCTTATTATGAGACAAGGCCTTATTAAATTCTTAAGTGCTAGGCTGGGCTTGAGATTTGTTTCTTCAGCCTTCCGGAATGCTGGGATCACAATCTTGCACCCCCGTCCCCAGCTTAGAGTTTCTTTCTAAAAACTAGAGATAGACCATTAATTCATTTTATTTTTATTTATTTTACTTACACATTTATTTTTGTTTTGTTGTTGAGATAAGGTCTTACTCTATAGTTCAGGCCAGCCTCCAACACACTATGAAGCCCAGGCTGGCCTCAAACTCAGAGAAGTCCTCCTGTCTCGGCCTCCCAAATGCTCAGAATACAGGCAAGCACCACCATCCCTGGCTCAGATAGGCCTTTTAATACTAGCTTTTTACCTGGCCAAACTATATACATAGGTATTTCTGAAGGCTAGGAGATCAGTGCCTTCCTATTCCTTATCCAAGATAAGCCTAATTCTAGATTCCTAACTTAGAATTTAAAGTTTAAACATTTTAATTCTAGTCTCAGCCCGTTTATAAAGTGTTATTTGATCAGAAACTAACACATTTAGGAATAATTTAGTTTTTTAAACTGAATTCTTTATTGGTACATTTTATATGCAGTTCATAATCACACTCAACATTGCAGATTTTGTACCAGTATATGACACAAGTTAATTCTCATTTTTACCCATGTCCCTACCCACCCACAGCCCCCCACCCTTTATATACATGCTTTTTCTTTTTCTTTCCAAATCATATTTATTCTTTCCCCTCATTACATTCCTCTGCCACATTCCCTTTGAATATTTCCTATTTTACAAAATCTATCATACATTCTAAAACTGATTTACATCTACAAGTTCTTATACCAGAGAAAATATATGGTATTTACATATCTAGGATCTATTTATTTCACTTATTAGTATGTCCTCAAGGTATATCCATTTGCACATAAATGTCATTCTTTATGGCAGAGTAATACTCCATTTTATTTTAAAAACACATCTTCTTTATCCAGTCTCCAGTTCATGGGCATGTGGGTTGATTCCAAGATTGGGCTATCATGAACTGAGCTGCTATGAACATGGGTGTACATATGACTTTACAATATGATTCTTTTAATTCCTTTGGGTATATTCCTAGTAGGGGAATGGCAGGGTCAGATGGGACCTCTAATCCTAGTTTTCTGAGGAATCTCCACACTGATCTCCACATGTTTGTACAAGTCTACAATCCCACCAACAGTGAAGGGTTCCTTTCTCCCTGCAGCCTCACCAGCATTTATTGTTGGCTGATTTTTGCAATAGCAGCCATTCTTTGTGGAGTGAGATGAAATCTTGGTGTTGTTTTCATCTGCATCTCTCAAATGACCAGTGATGTTGAACATTCTTCATATACTTCTTGGCTACTTTGACTTCTGCCTCTGAGAAATGTCTGTTAATTTCAGATGCCCATTTTTGAACTGGATCTTTAAACTTGGGGGGACTGATTTGTTTAAGTTCTTTATATATTCTAGATAGTAACCCTTTGTCTGACAAACAGCTAGTAAAGATTTTTTTTTCCCATGTTGTTGGTTGTCTTTTCACAGTGCCAGTGGTTTCTTTTGCTATGCAAAAGCTATTTAGTAGGATGAGATCCCATTTGTTGATTCTTTCTGCTCTGAAAACTATAGGACTCTGAAAAGGGAGATAGAAGAGGATATCAGAAAATGGAAAGACATCTCTTGTTCCTGGGTAGGGAGAACCAACATCATCAAAATGGCTATACTCCCACAACTACTATACAGATTCAATGCAATTCCAATTGAAATTCCAACAGTATACTTCACAGAGTTAGAGAAAATAATACAAAAATTCATCTGGAAACACAAGAAACCTAGAATAGCAAAAGCAATTCTAAGCAACCATGACATGGCAAGGGGGTATTACAATCCCCAATTTAAAACTCTACTATAAAACCACTGTGATTAAAAACTGCATGGTACTGGCAAAGTAACAAAACTAAGGACCAGTGGAATAGATTAGAAGATCCAGAAACAACTCCAGATACACTAAGCCACCTTATCTTTGACAAAGGAGCCAAACATCCTCAATGGAGGAAAGACAGTCTCTTTAACAAATGGTGCTGGAAAAACTGGGCTTTAACCTGCCAAAAACTAAAGATAGACCTATGTCTTTCACCATGTACTAAACTAAAATCACAATGGATTCGAGACTTAAACATTAAAACAGAAACAATAAACCTGCTGGAAAACAGGTTAGGTAAAACTCTTGGAGACACTGGCTTAGGCAGAGACTTTATGAGGAATAATTTAATTCTGTTTTTACCAGCTCTCTCTCTCCATAGGGCAGGCCATTTAAAAAGTGTTTCTGAGCTGACTTCCAATTCAGTTGGAGGCACTTGGAGGCGGCTGTTCCAGGGCTGTAGAAAGCCTGAGAAAGGCCTGTCTTCCTGAGGTGGGAGGGCTCCTCTCACAGACATGTCAGGGCTGCCTATTGCCCCTGTAGGTGAACACACTCATGTGAACACACACATAGCACCTATGCTCCTGGTGCACTTACACACACAAATACACGTGGTCGTTGCTCTGGGTTGGGTTACATAGGAGCCAGCAGATTTCTAACAGCGTCATCTTGGAGGATGACTTCTCACGTCACACAGGAGCTGCCCGGCCGCATGGTCCCAGGCTGGCTCAGACCACACAGCACTTCTTAGCCGTGTGGAGTGAAGAGCAAGGCTTCTGTGTCTGTTGGTCTGTCTCCGGCAGCCTTCGTGAGCTGATCCACCCAGGAAGGGAGGAAGCTGGAACCTGACTCCCAGGTTATCTAACGAGACCTCAATGCTCAGCATTCACAGATGTCACCCTTTTGACAAGGGGATCAAACTTCCTGTACTTTCTGCATCCCTACCTTTTTCTTTAATCTTTATTCTCTCTCTCAGCCGGGTAAGCACACATATGGCCACAGGCCTCACAGTGCTTCATTTCTTTTTCTTTCTTTCTTTCTTTCTTTCTTTCTTTCTTTCTTTCTTTCTTTCTTTCTTTCTTTCTTTCTTTCTTTTCTTTCTTTCTCTTTCTTTCTCTTTCTTTCTTTCTTTCTTTCTTTCTTTCTTTCTTTCTTTCTTTCTTTCTTTCTTTCTTTCTTTCTTTCTTTCTTTCTTTCTTTCTTTCTTTCTTTTCTTTTTTTCTTTTTCAGACAGGGTCTCGCTTTGTGGTTCAGGCTGGCCCTCAGCTCACTATGTAGCCCAGGCAAGCCTCGAACTCAGCAATCCTCCTGCCTCTGCCTCCCGAGTGCTGGGATTACAGGCGTGAGCCACCACGCCCGGCACAGTGCTTCATTTCCTGTGCTAGGCCTGGGCTGGCTGGTCGTAGTGTGGGCACCTTCGTTCCTGTTGATGACTCTCTGTCATGGTTCGGAAAAGAGCAGAACCCCAAGAGGCTCTCGGCATCGGTGAACCACTGTGTTCCCCTTGGCCACTTGGGATGCTGGTACTTGTAGATGTGTAGTTACGAGTGCCCTAATCAGGCTGAAGATACCTGGAAACTACAGTGGACCCTTGACTTACTAATTTGATCAGTTCCCAAGGGCTGGTTGTAACTCAAGTTGGTTGTATGTCAGTACAGCTGAGATCAGGATGTTAATCTGGATACACGCTATAGATAACAAGAGGCGGACAGATCTTCATTAACCTAATTAACCCAAGTTGTTCCTTTATGAGGCAGGTTGTAACTCACAGGTCTTCTTTAGAGATCATTTGAATGTTGAAGCCCTCGAAGGCTGCGTCTTACAGCACAGCTGGGTGTCACACCTCTCATATGTTCCCCGTGTTTGGAAACAAATATCCTCTACTGTACCAGAGCCCCAGAGCTGGGGTGAACACCACGAGTCACACAAAAGAGACCACATCGTGTGGCTTGTCGCCTCGCTCTCCTCTTCCTCACCCATCTGTGTCTCAGAAGTGGGATGTCGTTCAGTGGCTGCGGCCAGAACCTGAAGCCCCGAGGCCATGAGGTTCCCACCTGTCATGGTCTGTTGTGCTCCTCTTGGTGCCTTCGCCTCCCATCGTCCCGCCTGGTCTGGTCCTTGCGTCCTCTGTGTCTTGCCCTGATGACGTGTGAGGTCTCTCCGCCACTCATCATTTACAAGGCACCCATCACGCACAAGGCCCTGGAGGTCGGCGCTGCTTCCCCCTCGGACCGGGTGAGTGCCGCAGGGCCCTGCTCACCCTGGTGCCCCATAGACTTGCCCTGGCCATGTGCTGATCGCGTATTTCCTGCAGGGTGCGCGGTAGCATTGGTGTTTTGTAATAGCTGCGCATCCAGAGTGGAGTACCTGCGTCATGGCAAGTGTGGCCTCAAACCTACTAATACAAAAGCAGATGCCAGACTGGCACAGAAGACCACTGCCCGACCTAACACCAGATTAGAACACGATGTCCCTGTCATCCGAATTTGTCACTGTGGGATACATGGTACACGGCCCCAGGCTCCCTTGAGACGCTCTTAGGACACTGCAGGTTCCGCAGTGTCCCTCTGCACACGCCGGCCTCGAGTCTCCCAAGGTAGAACCCTAGAACCCGCCTCTCACCACGCTCCCCCGCGTGAGTTTGAAACACTAGTCCTGGTCCAGTGTCTGCTCTCTACCCTTTGAAACGTACCTGGGTTCTTGAAGGAGCGTGATATGGAAAGTAGGACCTCTCATGTGGTTCAGTTTCCTGCTGCTGGTCAGTCCATTCCTGGCGTAAGGACTAACCGTCCCGTCCCCTTCCTGGCCCAGGCACAGCCGTGGGGTTCTCCAGCACTCCCTGGACGTCACTGCTTGGGAGGTGGTTGTCCTGGGCAGAAGTTGTCACATCCTGCCTCCCAGAGTTCCCTTCCTACTGGCTCTCCCCCCTTTTCTCTTCTCTTTGATTTCTTGAGTTGATGAGTTCCCTGTACTTTTTTCAGGTGTAAGCCTGCCGGTTGTTTGTTTGTGTAAATTGAATTCTTTACTGGTACATTTTATATACAGCTCACAATCACACACAACATTGGGGAATTTGTACCACTATATGACACAAGTTAATTCTCCTTTTTACCCACATCCCTACCCACCCACAACCCCCCACCCTTATATACATGCTCTTTTATTTTCTTTCGGAATCATATTAACTCTTTCCCCTCATTACGTTCCCACATCAAATTCCCTCTGTATATTTCCTGTTTTACAAAAACTATCATACATTCTAGAACTCATTTACATCTATAGGTTCCCATACCAAAGAAAAGATCCGGTATTTGCATATCTGTGATCTATTTATTTCACTTATTAGTGTGTCCTCCAGGTGTATCCATTTGCACATAAATGAATCAATCTTGTCATTCTTTATGAAGTCTGCCAGTCGTTTTAAGAAGAATGAGATTTTTCATGGAAACCTTGGCTAATTTTAAATGACCTGTGATTTCAAAAGTCAATAAAAACATGATCTTCATCTTGGTTTAATGAGCTGGAAATTGGGCCATGCAGGTTTGAAACTCAAGGGGAAAGGAGTGAGAAGAAAACAAAACAAGTCTACCCGCTTCTTTAGAAGCGTGAACGGGGGATTTGAGAGATGGAGCAGAAAGCTGTGGTTTGGGGGTTTTGGTGTTTGCTCATAGAGGACCCGACCCGTCACAGAGGATAGGCTGTGCAGCTGGCACTGTAGCCCTGGGAGGGAGAGAACCGAGGGACAGAGGGAGGTTCTGTCCCAGAAAAATGGGAAGCCTCCGCTTGAGACAAGCTGGTATCTACCAGGAAGCATGTCTGCCTGGCCCTTGGAGCGCGGCGCCCTCCCCAGTGCTGTTGAAGCACCAGTTGCCAGCATAAAAAATGCCACTTTAGTTAGGGCTCCCTTAACAATATACTGGGTGGTTTAGCTTTGAAGCTGGAAGTCCCGGCTGCTACATGATCGGCTTCTAATGGAGTCCTACTCGCCAGGTTACAGTCTTCTCACTGTCCGCCCGGCAGAGAGAGCAAGTCCGATCTTTTCATCCCTGCACGCTAGTCCCATCATTGGAGTCACTGCTTTCCATGACCTCATTTAGGCCTGAGCGTCTGGGAGCCCCATCTGCGGGTGCTGTCTTCTTGGGGACTAGGATCTGAGGGCCCATCATTTTCTTTCCGTCACAGATACCTTTGTGTCCTCCCAGCACCCCGGCTCGCCAGGCAGAGCAGCAGCAGCCAAGAGCATGGGGGCGTAGGCTAAGGGATGAGAAACCTTCCCCAGGAAGGTGCCATTGGTGGCGAAGGGGCTTGCAAATGTCTGTGGCTCATTGAATACTCTGATTCTAAATCCTCGTCTTGTCACGGCCAGCAGGAGTTCTCACTGTAGTGTTAATGGAATAAAACCAGAGCATGAACTTGCTGGAAAAAAATCCTTAACTGAAAGGTACGAGAAAATAAGGAAAGGGCTCCAGCCAAGGTAGTCGCTGGAGGAGGCACCCTGATGGAAAGAATCACACTGGCCTGTCAGTGGAGACAGAAACCCATTCCACAGTACTTGGAACGGCTTGGTCCAATTTCAGTCCTGGGGTCACAGCTCGGACTGAGTGCGCAGGACTTGAGGGACAGTTGGGATCCCGTGGAAGCCATTCTCATGGCGTGGGAGGGACTCTGGTCACATGACCCTCTGCTAGAATCCAAGGTGAGTGTAGGGTCAGAGCGATGGAGATTTCCAGCATTGTTGTTCTCGGTTCTGAGGGGAGAGGAAACAGGTTGGGTGAATTTAAGGCCCATGGACACAGCCAGGATGCCCGAGGGGCCATCTGCTGCGCTTCAGGTACCTATGAAGCATTCGCAGGGCCAAGTGCGAAGTCAGAGTTTTTCCAGAAACCACTATTAAGACCTGGGCCGTCTCAGAAGTCCCAGGTGGGGATGCATAGGCCCAGGATTTGGAATGGAAATGGGAGCCAGTAGGCAGAGCGACTTTTATGAGGCCTAAATAAGTCATTTTAAGATTATTGCCTCCAGGATTGATTTTGATATCATCAGATTTATCTATTTTATCTTTTCGGATTGGGACTCAGAGTGGGAAGGAGGCTACGGGTCAATCCTGAGAGGAAATGCCGAGCTCAAGACTGCTTAGAATATTCACTTTCATATCTGTGGTCCATATTCATATCTCTCTCTCTCTCCAGTGCCTTGTCATTCTCTGCTCGGGCAGAATTTTGATAGGGCATAGAAACTGCTAGATGCTGGCAAATCACCCCGGGGTTTCAGGCCATGTAGACAATAAGCAGCTCCATAATAGTGCAGTAGCTTCCGTAGAGCCCATCTGTTTCAGAATCACCCTAATTCTGCTTATGGTGCGGAATGCTTTGTTGACTGGAATTTGTCCTCGTTTTCTGCGGCAAAGTCAGCGTCACAGGCCTCGGGTTCCACCTGCTGGCAAATGCAAATATAGAATGAAACCCACGGTTGATGTTTCCAGCTGAAAGAAAGAACTCTGAAAGATCTCTTTCATCTGAAAGAAAGATCTTCCAGGCTGAGGAGCCCGGTGCGGACGCAGAGCCTGGACGCGGTGGGAGTCTGCTGCGCCAGCAAGCACTTCGTGGTGCATTAGATACACACGTCCCGATCCCATTCAACAGTGAGAACTTGGACCTGCACGTAACGCTTCTCGATTCTCATTCCCCCCCGTCCCCTGCCCTCCCTACAACCCTCGCCCCACAGCCTCTTCTTATTACACCCACTTGGTGATTCAGACTCACATTCATGCTAGAGAACCACGTCACGGATTCATGGAGCTGGGGGCCAGCAGGGGTTAGGGGTGGCATAGCCCCATGACAGTGCCCACTCCAGACGCCCACCCCACCATGCCCAGTTTATCCAGTGACTATGACAGTAACCATGGGCCTTTATTCCCATGGAACTCATTGAGAAAACTTAAAAGTGGAGAAATATGATAAAATTCACATAACCGGGTGCTTGAGTTTAACATCACTGGTGATAATTCATGCTGATAGCATGTTCCACTGATATGTGTTCCATGAGAAAGGCCCGACACTTCTGTACGAAACGCATGCTCTACTCATGAGGACAAACATCACACAAGCCTAGCTGAAAGACATTATGGAATTGCTGACTTTTACTCATGGACATCAAGGTCATTGAAGATAAGAAAATGAAACAGTCCTTTTACATCAAAATTTATATTCATTGGTTTTCAAGGCGTATCTCATAATGCAGTGATTCCTCACGAGAAGTGCCCCATCTCTCACTAAGCTCCTGCTTCTTCCTGTGTGCTCCCCTGGGACACTGACGAGGGAAAGGCCTGAGGGACTCTTTCTGTGAGAAGTTACAAACATTCTCTATTTTTTTAAAAACAGATAATTAACTACTGTTACAGATGGGCCTGTTGGTAAACCTTATACCTTGTCAAAGGGAATACGAATTCCATTCACTGATCCAAAATAAAATCTTACTGTTTGCAGTGAACCTTTTCTGAGGCAGAAGGTAAGTTATTTCTGCTATTTTTTAAACAAATTTTATCTCCAAGTCATGATTAAAACAATGATACTCATCAAGTTCACGGAGTCTGGGTTGAAGGAGACAGCCTACACATCTGTGTTGGAGGCACAGCAGAAAGAGATCTGGGTTTGCATCTTGACTTCCCCAAAGACCAGCCATGCACTCTTTAAAAGTTATTTGAGGTGCCAGAGATTTAGCTCAGTGGTTCTGGCACCTGCCTAGCAAGCACAAGGTCCCTGGTTTGATCCCTGGTAACCACATACAACAATACCAGGCATGGTGACTCATGCCCACCAGCCATCAGTACCACACACCACAGTGCCGGGCATGGTGGCCTGTAATCCCAGCACTCTGGAGGCAGAGGCAGGAGGATTGCCTGGGCTACATAGTGAGCTCAGGGCCAGCGTGAACTTATGAGACAGCAAGACCCTGTCTCAAAAATAGTTATTTAAAATCTTCAAGCCTCAATCCCTCATCAAAAAAATAGACAAGTTCTACCTGGAGAGATAACTAAGATAGAAACTATGTGTAACAGTACGTATGAATTTTAGAAACATAAGAGGAAGCCATTCACAAATAGTACGTTTTGTATGAATGCATTTATGGACAAACTAGGGACTGCTTTTAGAAGTCATCACAGTGGGAACTCATGGATAGTAACTGGTAGGCTACTGTGCAGGCTCCTGAGTGCTAGGAATATTCTGTATTTTTACCTGGCTATTAGTCTGATGTATTCAGTTCATTAGAATTAATCAAGTAATAGATTCCAAACAGCAGGGTGGTAACCATGTCTAATAAATGTTGTCTCCCCTTGACTTTTCTTTTTCTGAAAATTCTAGTGGTCAGACCATATGCTGTCCCTATTTGCAGGAAACACTAGACCTGAATAGTAGACACAGCATTTGAGGTCAGTTGATTGATTGCTCCCTGAATCACACACAGCCTGTTGATCTGAACTCACTTATGTCTGTTATAGGTCCTCAGAGGGAGAGAGAGAAATAAGAGCAGGCGAAGTCAGGCCTGACCTGTTCTCCATCCCAAAGCTTCTCATTTCAAGACTTCAGATATCACCTCAGAATTAGAAAATCTCAGGGTCACTGGCTTGGTCGGCTGAAGGAACAGAAATGGGAATGTTTTTACTTTCGAGTCACCTCGACATGTTAGTATAAATAATGGACTTTCATTGGTATGAAAGTGATAAGCTCTTGGGCAGTTTCAAACTGTCAGAGAGAAAAAGGCAGGGGGAGGAAACGAGATCGATTATATTAAAATCAGTGACTCAAGTAGTAGAGTGATCTTACTGCCCTGAAGCACCTCCCCCCTTTCAGAGACCATCTTCCTAAATTGTTAAACCTGCGGTTTCTCCCAGGCTTTTAGGTCTTCATCAGGAAATAACTAGGCAGCCACCCTTTCAGGAACTGCTTTGCAGTTCACAAATTCTAATAAAGTGACCTTCTTGAAAGAAAGAACATGGGTCCGTTACTGCCGCCCTCATTTGATAATAGAAATCCCATAAAAGCTGGTGATTTATTTAGAGCTTTCCTCTTTTTTTTTTTTTTAAGTGATTTCCTCATTAGCTTCTTAAATGTAGGAGAAAGACACACCATCCTGCAGCTTCACTTTGGCTTAATTTCACCGAAGAGCACTGAGTACTTATCAAATCATGGGGGGGGGTCTCTGAATACCAGCAAATTAAATATCTCGTTTACACAGACAGCAAACAGTAGAGAAAATGGCTGTCAGACTACAACACCGTTTAGCAGTTCTTAGCTGAAGAAGATTGCTTCTCTTCCCCTAGCAGTAAAATACAGAGGTTACTGCATTATACATAAGGATAGAAAACTGATTTTTTTTCCCATCAAGAACCACAAATCAATAAGTCTTATGATCTCATGGCTGGTGCTATAATTGAGCCAAACTGTCCTAAACTGGACAGTGTTCCTGAAGTTCTTTGAAGCATATGCACTGTTTCTTTGAGGACAATTGAGAACTGACCTCCATTTATGGAAACACAGAACAAGTCTCATAAATACTAATATTCTCTACCAAGTGCTTCAGAACAAGACCCTTTCACCCAAGCCTGTAAATTTTCAGTCCATGATTTCACTAAACAGAAAAAAAAAAAAAAAGGTCTTGGCTGCGTGCTCCGGCTTTCTCAGTAACCCTGCATCTCTTCCATGCCACAGAAATTACCACTCAGTGAAGGCTGCTAATTACCTTTTTAATAGCAGTTTCGTAGAAGGCAAATGTTTGCACACACACTGTACGAAGCATTGCTGAAATAGTCTGTGAATATAGCTGGGCTAAGAGGTCACTAGTTTTATCATTGAATTTTGTGTATAATCTGCACACGTAGCACATGTTTCCTGATGTTCGAGATTAGAAATCATAACACTCCGTGCTCAATAGGCATCCGCTGCATGCGGCGCTCAACAAGGCGTTTCGTGTGCGTTCTCTCTCCTGATCCCTCGCACCCAACCAAGGAGCTGTTCTTACTGTTCCCGTTTATAGAGAAGGACGCCACCACCGAGAGGTAGTAGCCTGTTTAGCCAAGGACGCGCAGCAGAAAAGTGGAGGAGCTGGAATCCTAACTCTGGTCAGATCCCAAAGACTCCACAGTCCCTGCTCTGCAGCTTCCTTCACAGCGTCCAGCCGGGGGCTGCGGTTAGGAAGCCGGTCTGTGCTGCCTCCAGTGGTCGCAGGCAGAGGCGGAAGGCAGCTTCTGATGCTCTCGCAACTCACACACCCCTCCCCCGTGGACGCTTAAAAAGGAATCAGAACGAAAGCGTGGGCACTTTACAAGGTACCTGCGGAGGGTCCTGGAGCTTGCGGCGAGCAGTAGCAGATGAGGTGGCCCTAAGCAAATAACAGAGAAATGACTAGAAAGGAATGCAGAGGTGGCAATTAGAAAGCAGAGCATAACGGGGACGGAGTGGACAGCCCGAAGGCCCTGTCCACTGTGTGGTTGACCCAAAGCCCCCTTCGCAGGCAGTGGGTACATGGCTAACATTCAACTTTTATATTCTTTTTGAAATATCAAAGATCATTTTACAATTGAAAACTTGACTAGGGCGCAACAGTGCAGTGTTCAGAGCTTGAAATGAAGAGATTCAGCCGTTCCTTGGACAGTAGGGCTGTGTTAACAGAGTGGGGTCTGAAGGACTTAACCCAGAAAATCAGGCCTGATTTCAAATCAGACATTACTGGTTTAGTTGTGCTTGGTACTCCTCCTGCTGTCCCGGCAGCCAGTGGAATTGAAGGAGACCCATGTTAGAACTTCAGCGTCACAGCTTTGATAACTGCAGAGTGTCTTAGAGGGGCTGAGCACAGGCCCGAGATGGCGAACCTTTGAAACTTTCGATGATACAGACAGCCCCCGACACACTGCCGTAGGTTTGCCACCAGGGGTGTAGACCTTCTTCCACTTTCAAACAGCAGCGACCTCCATCTCTCTATGAAGGAAAAAGATCCGCTCAGTTTAGGCGGGGCATTGGGCAGCGGCAGGGTGTTTTAGACGCGATGGAGATCGGAGAGAAGTGGGGCGACAGAAGACCTCGGTTAAGTTTTTCTTCCCTGTGTACTAGCTTGTGGCCTTAGGTGCGCCCCTGATGCTCTCCGGGCCTTCGTTTCCTCCTCAGCAAAGGAGGGAAGATGAGACTGGGAGTGACAGCAGAGTGACATCGTGCCTGTAAGCGCTTTGTGGGTGGAGGTGCCTGTCCTCTCTTGACACGAGTTTCTACTGCAGCGGGCTGCACACGGCCGCTCGTGCTGAGGGCTGGGTCTGAGGAGCCTTCCCGGCCCGCCCTTCTGGTCCTCTCTGCCTCTCCCCTCGTGCAAACAGTAATCCTCTCAAAGGAAATCACAGTGTCCTCTGTGGCACAGAACCGTCCGAGGACACTGTGGTTCCCCCTGGGAGCCCGAGACCTCTCCCAGCGTCTCTGGGCCTGTGCCCCGCGGCCTGGACTCCGCCTGCCACGTTGTGTTTCTCATCCTGCCCACAGCTGGTTCTAATGGTGCTCCCCGCACATCTGGAAGAGGGTGTCACGCGCTGGCCGCACATGCAATCAAGAGCGGTCTTTGTAAAAACAACTGTTAGAGGCAAAGTAGAATTTGGATCTGATCACGTGAAGCAGTTGTGAGCAGTACGCTAGTGGCAATGATTTGACTCATGAATTTAACATTTCAAAGCACTGACCATCTTGAACAAAGAGGAATCCCTTTATAAATCCTTGTGGCAGAAACTGTACCTAGCCCTTCTGGTTCCTGCCAACCCCCTGAAGCTCGCAGAGGTCCCCACAGGCAGCGGATTTGGAAGAGACGTGGCTGTGGGGCGCCGTGGCTGACTTGTGGTAAGGAAGTGGCCCTGGGCGGGGTGACCTGGGGCGCGTTCCCCTCTGTCCCCGCCTCTCCCCTTCGGCCTCTGCCCGCCCCCCGCCCCTCCGCCCCGCCGTTCTGGCCCTGGTGCGGCACCGCGGACTGTGACGTTGGCCGGACGCGCTCTCCTGCCGTGACTTGTCAGTGTCGAACACTGCTTCTGCAGCGAGGAAAGTGATGAAGACACCTCACGGTGTTGCTGAAATGTTATAGTGAAAGTCTCTCTGTCACCTTCGGTATAAGTCAACAAAATGACATATGCTTCACTGCGCCAAAATGCTGTGGGACTTTTGAGGGGCCCGGGTCTGCCTTGGTCACTTGGAGATTTCTGGTCGGAAAAGGGCGCAGGGGCTCAGGAGGCATCATTCCCCTGCCCCGGTCTCGG
>PVIC010001452.1:69277-91469 GCA_004025085.1 Thryonomys swinderianus | reverse complement strand
TTCAGGCTGGCCCTGAGCTCACTATGGTGCCCAGGCAAGCCGCCGCGAACTCAGCAATGCTCCTGTCTCTGCCTCCCGAGTGCTGGGATTACAGGCGTGAGCCACCACACCCAGCATTATATGTGGTAACCGGGGATCGAACTCAGGTCCTTACGCTTGCGAGGCAGGCGCCGGAACCACTGAGCTAACCCTCTGGCCCCTCTTTTTTTTTTTTTTTTGAGACAGAGTCTCACTTTGTAGTTCAGGCTGGCCCTGAGCTCACTATGTAGTCCAAGCAAGCCGCAAACTCAGCAATCCTCCTGTCTGTGCCTCTCGAGTGCTGGGATTACAGGTGTGAGCCACCACGCCCCACACTGTGCTATGTGGTATGTGGTATTGATTGGTGGTGGGTGTGAGTTACCATGCTCAGCACTGTATGTGGTTACCGGGGGATTGAACTCAGGACTTTGTGCTTGCGAGGCAGGTGCCGAAACCACTGAGCTAAGTATCCAGCCCCTGAATATCTTTTTATTCATTTAAAAATATTAATCATTGTATAAGGGTGACATTTTTCTAAAAACCAACTTTCTTAAGTTGTAATTTGTACATGATAAAATGCATGTACTTTGATTGACTTGTATGATTTTTTTTTTTTTTTTGAGACAGGGTCTTGCTTTGTAGTTCAGGCTGGCCCTGAGCTCACTATGTAGCCCAGACAAGCCGCCGCAAACTCAGCAATCCTCCTGTCTCTGCTTCCCAAGTGCTGGGATTACAGGCGTGAGCCACCACGCCAGGCACTGTGGTATGTGGTATTGATTGCTGGTGGGCGTGAGTCATCACGCCCAGCATTCTACGTGTTTTCTGGGATCGAACTCAGGACCTTGCACTTACAAGGCAGGCGCCAGAACCACTGAGCTAAATCTCTGGCCC
The DNA here is from genome assembly GCA_004025085.1 of Thryonomys swinderianus. Lineage (NCBI taxonomy): Eukaryota > Metazoa > Chordata > Mammalia > Rodentia > Thryonomyidae > Thryonomys > Thryonomys swinderianus. Next base: position 90,560 of record PVIC010001452.1, on the reverse strand, counting down.
ATGTTTGTTTTTGTTTTTGAGACAGGGTCTTGCTTTGTAGTTCAGGCTGGCCCTGAGCTCACCATGTAGCCTAGGCAAACCTTGAACTCAGCAATCCTCCTGTCTCTGCCTCCTGAGTGCTGGGATGACAGGTGTGAGCCACCACGCCCAGCACTGTGGTGTGTGGTATTGATTGCTGGTGGGCGTGAGTCACCACGCCCAGCATTGTATGTGGTGGTTACCCGGGATCGAACTCAGGACCTTGCACTTGCAAGGCAGGTGCTGGAACCACTGAGCTAAATCTCCGGTCCTGACTCAGATGATTTTTTTTTTTTTTTTGAGACAGGGTCTCACTTTACAGTTCAGGCTGGCCCTGAGCTCACTATGTAGCCCAGGCAAGCCTTGAACTCAGCAATCCTCCTGTCTCTGCCTCCCAAGTGCTGGGATTACAGGCGTGAGCCACCATGCCCGGCCTGACGCAGATGATTTTTGACACACATACTCTTCCTGTAACCACTACTCCAAACCAGGTTCAAGACACAGAATACTCTCATTTTCCTAGAGTGTTCCCTCCTGCCTGTGTTTATACACTGAGTTGTTGGTGGACATGGGGTAAGTGCTCTCCAATGAGGGCAGGAAGAATTAGGCTGGATCAGTGAGTAGGGGATATGTGCCGCAGGGTGCGGCGAGCACGCCAGGCAAGGATGGTAGGCCCACACATAGAGGACCTGTCCAGTGTGTGCAGGGCATTGCCTGTGTTGCAGAGTTGGCGAGGCACAGGCTATCCTTGTGCCTGTCTCTCTTCTTTGGACTTAATTCTGTTAGAACATGCGTGCTCCAAGCATGTGCTTCTGAGCATATTTCCATGAAAATGGCAACATTCTGATCTGATGTTGGCAGTGCCTTTCTTGTCTGACTTTACAGGTGTTCTGACCATCTTATCTTTTCCTGTCTGTGTGTCATTTTTATGGGAGGTCAGGAGGAAGTACCTCAGGCATGGCTGTTGCCTTGTTAATACAGCAAATCTCTCATGATGTTTAAAATGTCAGTGAGGAATCATCATTCTTGAAACGATTTTTACCCCTAAAAGGTAAAAATTTTACCCTTAAAAAGTTTATTTGGAAGAGGAATGAAGTTTTCAGATAGAGATGTTGCACATGTTGATGTGCAGTAAAGCTTCTGATTTGGTCACTCATTGCATTAGTCCTGTTTGACTAAAGGGGAAGCAGCTCATGTTTGTATTCACTAAATCATGGCCCAAGAAATCCCTGTCCCTCCCGATTCTGTTTCTCCCCTTACTTGGTGATTTTCATTGTTCCATTGTTCATTTGGAGTAACTGTGGTGTCGGTTGTCAGTATCTATGAAGAGCTTGGACTTTGCACCAATCAGATTTGGGTGTGACCCTGTCACTTGCCTGCATTTAGCATCTGGGGAATTGGTTTCTCTTGAGAGATCTAGGATTACATTTATGTAGTGTGTGTGTGTATACACATAATGTATATATGTATGCTGACACAATAACACTGAATGCCTGGAACATAGGAATAGGTTGTATTGCTTTTTGGTCTTGTTTAGTTTAGTTTTGTTTCCGGGATCAAACTCTAAACCTTGCACTTGAAAGACAGGCCTAGTGCCACTGAACTACGTCCCCAGCCCTAATATGTTGTATTGTTTTCTTTTGTTTTTTAGTTTTTTTGAGAGAGGGTCTTGCTTTGTAGTTCAGGCTGGCCCTGAGCTCCTTATGTAGCCCAGGCTAGTATCAAACTCTGCAATCTTCCTGCCTCTGCCTCTGCTGGGATTATAGGCGTGAGCCACCACACTCAGCATTGTGGTATGTGGTACTGGGGATTGATTTTGGGACCTTGAACTTGCCAAGCAAATGCCGGAACCACTGAACTAAATCGCTGGCCCATGTTGTATTATTATTACAAATGATTTCTTCATTTTTACCTTTATGCCCAGGTGTGTTGCTTTTTAACAAAGCTTTTTTTTTCTTCTTTGTAGTTGAGACAGTAATTTATTGAAATGTATTCACCTACTTAAAATCTTGGATCCTTTTCTTTTTCCTCAGGCATGTCACAGACAGGCCCTTCTGCCCTTCATGCACATATGCGTGCTGGATAGATGACTGGCCTCCGCCCTGTGCTGCTGTAGGTGGCCCAGACCGGAGCTGTCCAGCAGGAAAAGATGGATCCCAAAGATGAAAGCGCACACGTGTGGCCGCCGTCTGCGGAGCATGAACAGAACACCACACAGGTGAACTGTGCTCTTTTCCAGTTGGCTGTTGATGGCAGGGATTCAGTTGGGTGCAGTTTTGTTCTTTATAATGAAGTGTAACATATGTTTATACAGTAAATGGCCTTCTCTTTTGTGTACAAGTTTCAAGTGCAAGTTGTTCTGTTGTGGGCCAGCAGTTGGGGTGGTTAGCCACTTCCCTGCATGCCACTGTCATTGATTTCTGCGTCTTGAATCGGGGTCCGAACAGCTGCATGTGTTTGGTTTGTTTTTAGGGGTTTTTGTTTGTTTTGTTTTGCTTTTGTTGAGGATTAAACCTGTATAGTGAGTGACATCCACAGCCCTTTTGTATTTGTGTTTTCCGACACAGTCTTGCTAAATCACCAAGTTACCCAGTCTGGGGTTGAATTTGTAATCCTTTTGCCTTTGCCTCCCACAGTAGTGGGACTACCTGGGTCCACTGCTATGCCTATTTGTCTTCTTACCAAAGACAAGTCTCTGCCTTTTTAGTACAGATTTGAAGATGGGTCAGCAGTCATATAGATCCATGTGGTGAAAGCATTAAAGTTAATTTTTTTTTTTTTTGGTGGTACCAGGGATTGAACTCGGGCCCTTGTGCTTCCAAGATAGGTGTGGTACTGCTTAAGCTAAATCCCCAGCCCCCATTAAAGTTAATTTTTATACATTAGGACAAATGTGAGGTTTTTATTCAATTTTTAAAATTGAATTCTTTATTAGTACATTTTATATACAGCTCACAATCATGCACAACATTGGGGAATTTGTAACAGTATATGACACAAGTTAATTCTCATTTTTACCCACATCCCTACCCATCCACACCCCCAATATACATGCTCTTTTATTTCAATTTTTACTTTAATTTTATTTTTAAATTAAAATTTAGTTTATTGGTACATTTATATATACATTATGATCACATTCAACATTGAGAATTTGTACCTGTGCATGATACACCTTGGTTCTCATTTTTTCCCATTCCCTGCCCTCCCTACAACCCCATTCCTTATATTTTATTCAATTTTTAATTAAACTATATAACCAAAATCCTATCTTTAAAATTAGAAACACTAAAATACTTAAATAAGCAAATCTTATTTAATTTAAATAATATAATAAATACTAAAATAAGAAAACTTGATACGCTGGTATGATTTAAAAGTCTCAGTCTGTAAACTCTTTAAAAAGCAATTCCAGAGATGTTTTCAGCAGAATAATTAAGAACCAGGCTCTTTCTCCTGGCAGCCATTTGAGAGCTAAGGCATATATATATATTTTTTGTGTGTGTATTTTATTAACCAAAAAGCAGAATACAAAGAAATCTGGTTGGGACCCTCTTCCCAGGGTCCCCATCTGTGGTAGCCAGACAGCAGACAGAGGACCCCAGGAGTCACCACTGCATCTCTTTCCCCTTCACCCCTGTTCTTGACTGGGAAATCTGAAGAGTGAGGAAAACAAGCTGAAAAGTTTAGACAGCTCATCCTTTGAGGAAATGGTTTTTCTCTCTCTAAGCCCTGAAACTGGTCTTTAATGTCAGGGAATAAACCCAAATCGCAACATTATAAATCTAAGTTACAAAGTTACCTTATAGTAATGAGAGTTGTGCTGGTATGTTAGGAACCTAATTTTTTTCTAGTGTGCAACCTTTATCTTCACGGATGAATCAGATGTGTACAGACCAGTCAGTATAGTTTGCTGGGGATTGTTAGTTTATATCTTATTTGGAGTCTGTTATTCCTCGCTGGAGAAAACTTACATTAAAAGGTTAGATCTAGGGCTGGAGGGTTAGCTCAGTGGTTCTGGTGCCCGCCTCGCAAGCGCAAGGTCCTGAGTTCGATCCCCGGTATCCACATATAATGCTGGGCATGGAGACACGCCCACCAACAATCAACACCGCATACCACAATGCCGGACGTGGTGGCTCACGCCTGTCATCCCAGCACTCGGGAGGCAGAGACAAGAGGATTGCTGAGTTCGCGGCGGCTTGCCTGGGCACCACAGTGAGCTCAGGGCCAGCCTGAACTACAAAGCAAGACCCTGTCTCAAAAGCAAAAAAAAAAAAAAAAAAGGTTAGATCTAGGGCCAGAGATTTAGCTCAAGTGGTACTGCACCGACCTTGGAAACACAAGGGCCCAAGTTTGATCCCCGGTACCACAAAAAAAAAAAAAAAAAAAAAAAAAGTTTAGATCTAGCACCAAGTCAGTAGGAGAGTAAGGACTCCAAACTAGGAGTCCCTGACTTGGACCTGAGCACATGAATTGTCTCTCTCCCAAATGTGTGTGACTTCAGTCATGTGCTCTAGGCCTTGGGGAGCCATCAGGCCATGCTGTGGCTTCACAAATTCAGTCCTCCCAAGTTGGCTCTGCAGAAAGCATTTTACGAAACTCAGCTTCTGCTTTTAGTTCTTTTAAGTCCAGGGAGATAGAAAATTATTTACCCTGGTGACAGCTGAAATAGTTGTGCAAAACCCCTTACAAGTTACTTCTCAGCAGAGAGGCATTCTGTCACAGTTGTTGACTGGGCAGATGTTTCCTGCTGTGCTTCCCTTGTTTCCTTAGAGTGGAAGAGACCTGGTAGGAAAGAAAGTGACCTCATTTTAATGTCACTGAGATGCACAGTTTGTTTTTATCATTTGCCAAGAGCAATTGATTTTTGAATCTTGACATTTTTTTTTCACATCACAGAATAATTTGTATTTTGGTGGTATTATAATCACTTCTCCAGGATCAGTTACCCCTCCCCCAAGAGTTCTCTGCCTCAAGCAGGCAGAAGAAATTAAGAAGGCAGAAGAATTTAAGTCATTTACTTGACATAAAGCAGTTAAGTGTGACAAAGTCCCTGCCTCTTGCCTCCTAGTTTAACTCAGGGTAGATGAAGGTGCATTCATCTCAGTTCTTTTGTAATAGGGATGTTGTAGATGTTTTAGAAATGTGCTCAATTGACCACATGCTTTTGTGAGATTGAGTTTGTTAATACTGCATACTTGTCTGCTTTTTGCTCTAGGTACACTTTGTTCCGGACCCTGGAACTGTGGCTCAGATCGTCTACACTGATGACCAGGTCCGTCCTCCCCAGCAGGTGGTATACACGGCAGATGGCACCTCCTACACTTCCGTGGATGGACCAGAGCACACACTGGTGTACATCCATCCTGTGGAAGCTGCACAGGCACGTGAAGGATTGTTTTAAATTTGCTAATTAATAATTAATTAAGCACCAATTGCTTGTGTTTACTCTCTGTCAGTCATGTGAAAGATACTAGTGGTATAGAAATCATTCAGATAAGATTTGTGCCCTCAAGGAACTTGTACGCAACTTAGCCTAGCCCAAGATAGTTCATTTAAACTAAGTGCAATGAGTTAAGAGCTCTGGGTTTATACGGGCTCTTCTGTACAGTGACTGTTACTAGATTATCAGTTGGTTAATTTTCTTATCAAGAGCCGTGTGTTGAATTCTGCATAGTTTAATCCAATGTGGCTCAGTGAAAGTATTCAAATTATTTTAATGTGTAACCCCAGGAGCCTACTAGCTCACCAACTACCATTTATTAATAACTTGCTGATTTGTAATACCACTGTAATAGAAGCCAAGGTATTTACTCTGTATAATTTTAGCTGCTTTTATTTTTTGCCAGTGACTTGGATTTTCCAAATGTGCAACAAAAATATTCTTAAATGAGCCGGGCGTGGTGGCTAATGCCTGTAATCCCAGCACTCGGGAGGCAGAGACAGGAGGATTGCTGAGTTCGAGGCTTGCCTGGGCTACATAGTGAGCTCAGGGCCAGCCTGAACTACAAAGCGAGACCCTGTCTCAAAAAAAAAAAAAAATCACATTCCATGTGTAATAATAAGATCTTGGTAATAAAAATTTGCCCAGATACAATATTTAATCAAGAGGCTCAGATTACTTCTAAGAAGAAATTGAGGTCACTGAATCAATGCTTTTCTAATCTTTGCAAAGATGAAATTCTCAGTACATTTTTGGGAATGCCTCTACGTAGTTTTAGTTCTCTATATTAAATAAAATCACATAGTTCTGCAAAAATGTCCTATGCCCAGCTTTAGTTTCTTATGATATTACCAACTGAATTTTAATAGTTTTTAAATGTCAAATAAAAATATCTGATAATCCCGGAAACTTTCCTTTACATTCCTCCAGAAGCTAAAATACAACCATAGTACTTGCTCCAGACTTGCTAGTCTTGGGGAAATTAAAGTTCATTGGAAGCTGTAGAAGAAAGAATATTTTACTGGATGGAATCCATAGTATCTTGGCTCTGATGTTTGTGAGATTTTCCATAGTTAGCTTTGCTGCTATGATCCCACTTATATATTTGTAACAGTGAATTTGATGATGATGATAACTTTTCTGACTTTATCCAAAAAAGAACCTACAGGGTATTTAGTTCAATTTATGTCCCTTCTCCCTGTGATAATAAATGTGTGTATATATTTGAAAGAGTTGTGAACTTTGAGTTTATAATATTCTAAATATCTTTTTATCTCCATTCATTTTCATTAAATCACATATCTGTTCCTGTGAGTATCCTTACAAGTTCATGTCTTTTACATGTCATGTTCACTTCTTTTCCTGTTCATGTCTTTTATGTTTCATGACATGCCTTTTTAATTAGCTGTGACATTCAACCTCAAGAAAAGCTTTGCTTAAGGGTAAAATAGTGAAATAACTGTAGCTGTTTGGGGTAGTTCACTTATACAGTCTCATTGGAGCCATTTGAATGAAAGGCTTTAGGCAAAGATTGCCATCTTTATGTTTTTTATTAATGAAAGATTACTAGCCAACATGGGAGAAAATTCTCCAAAAATTTGGAAGTTGGTACTTAGTAGTAGAATAATTTTTCCTGTGTAGGTAAGCTGTCTAAAGATCTATTGATTTTTTTTTTTTTTTGGTCTAGACTCTGTTTACAGATCCAGGGCAGGTAGCTTATGTCCAACAGGATACCACAGCTCAACAGGTAATGAATTGCCTTTTTATCATTTTGTTGTTTGGAAGTAATACTGTGACTGTCACAGTTCCCTGAAATCTCTCTGTGCCCTTCTATCCTGTGCAATCTCTGGATATTTCTGTTAAAAGCATAGTGTAACTCTTTAGTAGAAACAAAGCAAACCATAACATAAATGTGATTTATGTTATTCCACACAGTATATTAGAATAGCCTACTCAAAAGTGATTTTTCATTCAATCCAAGCACCGCCAAAAAAAAGAGAAGTTATTGTAGGGCAATTGGAGAAAGCTGGGCTCTCAGCATAGAAAAACAGCTGAAGCGCATTCACTGGTTGGTGTTATAAAAAGAGAGAAACTTCTACACCCATCTATTTCCCCCAGGAACTATACTTGTAATCTTATTGGTCTATCAGTTTTGTCCCACCTCATGTCCACTTGGTGATTTCTCATTGGACTAATGCTACCTAAGTGACTGTACTTATAATCTTACTAGTTGAGGGCTGGGAATTTAGCTCAAATGGTAGCCTGCCAACCTTGGATGCACAAGGGCCTGAGTTCGATCCCCAGTACTGCAAAAACAACAAAAAACCTTTAGTAATCTTACTAATTGACTATAGTTTTCTTCTACTTTGTACCCCCCTAAAAAAAAGTGATTTTTTCAGGGAAGTGTGAAAAATAAGCATACACTAGTAGGGAGGAGGATAGCTTGAGAGGTCCAGCAGTTTAAGACTGGCTTAGAGAACATGGGCCCTGTTTTAAAAACAAAAACAAACTAACTAAAAAAAGCACATGAGCAGAATATTGATTTAGGTTCCAAAAAGTGTTCATGAGTTTTTGCCTTTTTTTAATATTTGGAAATATTTTTTACTGGTTCTATTTTTATATGTTGCATAAATACTGCTTAAATTGTATATAACTCTGGTGGCAACCTTCCTTATTATGGCTTCTGAAAAACTGAAATTTTTTTCCTTTTCAACATGTCTTTGTTTTACCCATATTTATAATATATACTATTTGACTATGTGAGACTTCTTATTTTCCACAAGGGTATGAAAGGGATAAAGAAGGCGCAGAACTTGACATTATCTGTATTACCTAAAGGGAATGTGAATTCAAACAGGTATATTTTCATGTCCACTAGTACAACTTTTTTTTTTTTTTTTGCTTTTGAGACAGGGTCTCGCTTTGTAGTTCAGGCTGGCCCTGAGCTCACTATGGTGCCCAGGCAAGCCGCCGCGAACTCAGCAATCCTCCTGTCTCTACCTCCCGAGTGCTGGGATGACAGACGTGAGCCACCACGTCCGGCATTGTGGTATGCGGTGTTGATTGTTGGTGGGCGTGTCTCCACGCCCAGCATTATATGTGGTTACCGGGGATTGAACTCAGGTCCTTCCGCTTGCGAGGCAGGCGCCGGAACCACTGAGCTACCGTGGTTACCCTCCGGCCCCACTAGTACAACTTTTATTAATGTGTATAGTTGAGTGCTATGAACAATTAATAGTTAAATTCTTATTGGGAAGTGCTATCTGCTTTTTATTTTATGTTTTTCAGTACTGGTTATCAAACTCAGCACCTTGTGCTTGCAAGGCAGGTGTGATGCCAGTGAGCTAAGTCCTTGGTTCTTACTTTTATTTTTATTAGAACATGTATATAATAATAGAGTAGATTCTAAGGAGCCTTTGTTATTTAAACTGGGGTTGAAGTTATTCCTGACCAGCAATGAACTACAGTGTTGGGGGTCTGTGAACATGAATGAAAGTTACTGTGTTCTTTTAACAAATTTTGGCAATAAGTAGATATATTTTGACCAAAAAAGCCACCCCCCCAGAAAAAAACCACAAAGAAGACCCATTTCTGTTATTGATTTTATGAAGTAATAGCTTATTATTATATATGTATATCTATTGTAGGATGTGTATTATTTACATTCTCAATCTAATGTGTTACATTGAAGTTATTTGTTTTTGTAACTATAAAGAACAATGTCGGGGATATTGTACTAGATTATTTCCTTAGGATAAATTCCCCAAAGGGAAATACTGGAAGCAAAAGTTACATTTGAAATTAAGAACCAAATTTTTGTGTGAAAATGAAAAAAAGATTCAGAGATAAAAATCACACAGTTAGATAAAACCCCTGAGCCCTAAATTTGAGTTAGAACGTCAGTATGAACTCATGGTACATTTTCTCTTGAATGGTTTTCATGGCTGGGGGTGGGGCTCAGGGGTGGAGCACTGGCCTAGGGTGTATGTGCCCCTGGCTCCAACCTTAGCAAAGATAACCACAACAGCAAAACAGGTTTCTAGTTCTGTCCCCCGAGGAGGTATGGGCAAGGTCATCAGTCCAGTGGTGCTGAGCATTTCTAGCACCTTACAGAGTGATTGCTAAGTAGACTTCTCCAGGGCTGTGTGTTCCTGTAGAAATGGCTGATTCCAGCCCTGAGGCAGGGAATGTCTTAGGTGAGCTCTGAGTACCTTTTCTTCTCAGAATGCAAGGAACATTTAAAAACATCTAGTATCCTGTGGCCAGAACTGAAGATATAATTTGAAGTGGCTAAAATGGGACAACTGGATCCATCAAAAAGGATAATATTTATAGAAGATTTAAGTAATTATAAATATCTTTCAGGTCAGTAGGTTCATACTAATATTGAAAAAAGTAACTCAATGGTCACTTTTTTGAGAATACTAGAGGCCACCACATTATTGAAAACAGGTAAATGGAGAATCCATCCTTTCTCCCTGGAGGTCCCCCCAGGATAATTGAAGAACATTTGTTTACGGAAACATTTCAGCTACAAATTTAACACTGTTGCCCTCTCCTAATTGAATATGGATCTAGGCAATGATTTAGCAACTGCATTTTCAAACTCTAGGAAAAGGCTGAGGAGGACTTTATGATGGACATTAGGATGATGACAACTTAATCCTATGGCCATTTTCATTGTCACCAAAGGAGAGACAACCATCCATTATATGCTTCCTGGTATTATACACTTCCTTGATTCATACCATATGTAAAGTGTTCATCACCTCAAAATGAAGTCTGATCACATCTTTGGATTCAACTGCCAGCTTCTAGGAAGCATAGTAGACCAGTGGAACAAATTAAAAGACACGCAAGAATGCAGTTAGCAAAATCTACCCTATGGGATGCTCTAGGAAAAATTGTCTGAGTTATGTGTGTGTGTGTTGGTTGGTCCTGGAGACTTACCTGGAGGGCTTCATGCATGATGGACAATCTCTCTACAACCAAACTGCATCTTCAGCCCCTGTTTTTTCCTGTAAGTAAAATGTAAAGGAAAGGAAGGAGAACAAACAGATTAAAGCAAACTGTAGGCACATGTCATGCTGTGTGAGGTATGGTGTGTGACAGGCCATAGTCACAGGTGGTAAAAAACTTCTGATAGTTAAGGACCATGGAAAAGCTAAGAGTTTTCAAGGCAAGAGAGTAGCAGGTGAGTCCAAGAGCAGTGTCCCATCAGGATAAAGGGCTGAGCTTTTTATCTTAGATTTTAACATAAAAAGGGCTATGAAATATCATCCTAGGAATGCTTTCATCAGGTTGTGGTGGTCCATTCAGCTCATGTCTGAGCATAGTCAGGTGTTATTTGGAGACTTAAGTTATGTTTTGTTTGATGATGTCCAGTGCTCTTAGCATTGGTAAAGATAGTCCTTCCAAGTAAAATTAATTAGCAAGCATGTATAGACTAACTAAGGTTAGTTATCAAGAGGATCAGAATCAAATATGTGATTGTACTTGAAAAGGACTTTTCAACTTTATTTTGGGTGGAGAGGTAATGGTGTTAAGACAGGAGAAGTGGCTAGCTCATCTGGTGATGGAGTGTTTGATCATCGTGTGTGCAGTTTACAAGGTGGAAAAATTAATGTTCAGCTATACACTCATCACTCAGCTGCAAGGTGGCCTTAAACTATGGTAGAGTAATCAGGATTTTCCAATCAGTCAAATGTAATATATGACCTGTGTTTGGATCCTCATTCCAACAAACCAATGAAAAAGTAATTATGAAACAGTTGGGGGAAATGCAGCACTATCTAGGTATTTGATATCAATAAGGAGTGGATTACTTTTAAGTTTAATAATATATAAAGTATAAAAGTATTTTAGGACATATATTGTACATATATAAATGTAAATGCCTAACATCTCAGTTTAGTTTTAAAATAATCTAGTGAGGAGCTGGGGATTTAGCTCAAGTGGTACCACGCCTACCTTGCAATCACAAGGGCCTGAGTTCAATCTCCGGTACCAAAAAAAAAAAAAAAAAAAAAAAAGTATAAAATAATCTAGTGAGGAAGAGAAAGGGTGCGAGATTATTTGAAGTAAGATTAGTTGATAATTGTGTAAGCTGAGGACTAAATACATGAGGTTTATTATGCTATTTTCTTTATATATGTTTGAAATTTGTCCTTATATATTGGGAAACTATTGTAATAAAACTTTCTAAATTGCATTTTTGGATACTGAAAAAAAATTTATATTCCCAACAAGAATCTATGAGAATGCTCATTTCCACATACTGTTGGCAAATTGGGTATTTGCATTCTTTTCAAATTTTGCCAGTCTGATAGGGGAAGTGCTATTTTGTTGATTTAATAATTAAGGCATAGTTTTAATTGAAGGTCTTGTTGCCATTTGCACCTCAGAGGTCTCTTCATCTTCTCCAATCTCCAGAAATAATCTACTTGTTTCATGTGTTGTACAAGAGGAAAGTTGTACTCATGGCTCTGTGAACCCTGGCATTATAAGATAATATAACCACTGGCTTAGTATCTTTCTTTTATTTTCAGTTTTTTTTTTTCTTTTGGTGCTGAGGATTGAACCCAGGGCTTAAGCGTGCTAAACTCATGCCTTACTGATGAGTGATACCTCAAGACTCAGAGTCTTTCTTTATTGCAATTTCCTTTCAACCACACAGCTTTTATTTCTGGCTGTCACACCTCAGTGGTTGTCACTTTATTCAGTGACCTGGATAACTTATCCCGGTAGAAAGTTGGGTGAGGGTTTAACATAGATGGTTTTATTTTTTTTCCCCTTCTTGCCTTAGAGGTTTCTCTTTTCAATTGTTTTTACTGATGACATAGTTTATTTGAAGCCTTTTTAATGTATGAGTTTCCTTGTCCTTAAGAAAGGCTCCAGTGTCACCAGACGCAGAAACAGAGTTTCTCCTGTGTCTCTGAAATTGAACATGTGTGATCCCCACATGCTGAGAGGAGAAGGTGCTGTGCTGATAATTGGTCTCAGTAGGAACCAAGAAGCATTCTGTCGTGTGTGCTGCTGTCCAGTGGCGTTTCGTATTTTGCTTCTCAGATAAATTGTGTTCTGAAATGCTTTGTACAGTTCTGGAATAATTACAGGGTGACATTAAGTGGGAAGGAGGAAGTAGACCATAAGTTTAACAAATTCTTTTTCCTTTAACTATGTTTAATTATAAATGGAAAATGTATGGGCTAAAATTTAGTTTCTTTTTTTTTTTTTGCGGTACTGGGGATCAAACTCGGGCCCTTGTGCATCCAAGATTGGCATGGTACCACTTCAGCTAAATCCCCAGCCCTAGTTTCTTACTCTTTTGCTCCAAGTAAAATAGTCAACATTACTTATCATCCCACCACCTACCTTGTGTGTATTAGCTTGTTTGGCTTGGTATTCAAGGTGTGAGAATGTTTACTTCTCTGGCTGCCCTCCTTGAAGAGACTAAATTCTCTAGTGGCCATTGTGATGCAGTGGAAAAACAGGGCAGAGGCAATTTTTTTTTTTTTTTGAGACAGGGTCTTGCTTTGTAGTTCAGGCTGGCTCTGAGCTCACTATATAGTCCAAGCAAGTCTCAAACTCAGCAATCTTCCTGTCTGTGCCTCCCGAGTGTTGGGATTACGGGCGTAAGCCACCACGCCTGGCACTGGGGTATGTGGTATTGATTGCTGGTGGGCGTGAGTCTCCACGCCCAGCATTGTATGTGGTTACCAGGGATCGAACTCAGGACCTTGCGCTTGTGAGGCAGGTGCCGGAACCACTGAGCTAACCCTCCGGCCCCAGAGGCAAATTTTTAATTTCATCTCTCTACTTAGAAGCTGTGTGGTAACACGTGGTCTTACAGGAATTCAAACAGCACTCTTTAAATGTCAGTTGAATATGAATTAGATAACAGATTTGCAGAGCGTACTATCATATGTGTGTGGTCAGGTCTACGGAATCTCAAAAAGTGTATATATAGTTCTTGCCTAGAAGTAGCCATTACCCCATTACCACACACTTTTTCTTCCTTTTTAACAGTTTTCATGATTCTGATATATGTTCACCTCTGCTTCAGGATCAGTCTTTAAAGATCAGTCCTAGGGCAGGCGATTTAGCTCAGTGGTCCCAGTACCTGCCTAGCAAGCACAAGGTCCCTGGTTGATCCCCAGTAACCACATACATCAATACTAGGCAATCAGTAGCACATACCACAATGCTGGGTGTGGTGGCTCATGCCTGTAGGCCCAGCACTCGGGAGGCAAAGGCAAACTGGGTTTGAGGCTTGCCTGGGCTATGTAGTGTGAGCTCAGGGCCAGCCTGAACTAGAGAGTGAGACCCTTTCTGAAGAAAAAAAAAAAGATCAGTCCTAAAAGCACTCAAGTCTTGTCTTTGCTGGTATTTTCAGAGCATTCCCACATGGGGAAGGTACAAATTCTTGTTCTGTTTTGATGCCAGGTTTGTCAACAGTGGCAAGAAGCCAGTGGCCACCTTGCTGAACCAGAGTCCTAACAGTATCTGTTAGGGAAAAATACATCATCACAGCTCCACTAAAAAAGTCTGAGTTGCTGAATTCATTCTTTTGGGTCTACTCTACAGAGAAATAAAGAATTTATTAGGAGCAGAGGTCCATGTGAGCTTTGGTTTCTTCAGTGTGAAAACACTCATTGCTAATGCTAGCATAGAATTTTAGTGGCTCCGAATAAAGGGCAATACAGTCACTGTACTGAGATGCCTGTGGGAATGGAGTCACTTCCTTCCAGTTCATGGGGAGCAGGCCATAATCACTGGGTAGCTAGAAGTCTCCTGGCCCTCTCCTGGTGGGCATCTCACCTTTGTTTGGCATTTTATTGTTTTTATTGACACTAACACTGACCATCTCCCAGAATTTTATCCTCCCTTGTAAAATTTCCCAAAGGCTCTGAATTCCAGGGTTAAAATGCCATGCAGAAGTCTGCATCGACTAAATGACTGCATGTTATCACATGTGCATGCATGCAACATATGTGGTGAGGTAAGAGGTCAGAGCCAGCCTGGGTAAGGTAATGCAGTCCTATCTCTTAATTTAGAAATTAAAAATAATAAAAAGAACACATGTGCCTGCTATTTGAGGTAGCTGGTTTTGTGTGCCTTTTGCAACCTGGGTGCTTTAAATGTTGGGTGAAGGTTTTAAATTGCTGCAACAGGTCGGGCTCTGTGGGTGCACTTAAGATTATTTCTTTTTAGAGCTTAAGAAATTCAGAGATTTAGCCAGGCGTGGTGGCTCACGCCTGTCATCCCAGCACTCGGGAGGCAGAGACAGGAGGCTTGCTGAGTTTGAGGCTTGCTTGTGCTACATAGTGAGCTCAGGGCCAGCCTGAACTACAAAGCAAGACCCTGTCTCAAAAAAAAAAAAAAAAAAAAAAAAGAAATTCAGAGATTTAGACGCACGACAGAAAACAGATGTTTCTGTGAACAACACCAAGTAACCCCTTTAGATGCAGGATCACTCTAGATGCTTGAGGGATTGATGTTATTTCGCAAATGGCCAAGTACATTTCAACACACGAGTCTTTGATGAACACCTACTACATGCAGAGCAATCTCGTTTACTGGTGTTGCAGAGGAAGTATATAATGTCACCTCGGTCCTTAGAGAACTTATGATAGTAGGAATAATCTATTTTTAATACTGAACACTTACTAAATGCCACACATTTTACTCTTGGCATCATGAACATCTTGTTTAATTTAATTTTACAATAACCAGTGAAGTATGTTTTCATGAATCCATTTCACAGGTAAAGAAACTGAAGTTCAGAGGTGTTTGTAAGCAGGAATTCATCCTGAACCTGTGTGACTCCAGTGCCCATGACCTGCTTGCTAGGTACAGGTGGAGTGACAGGAAGGATGCAGTGGAAACACCCTCGCGGACAGAGCAGATGGTGTTGGCGATGGGTGCAGAGCTGGGAGAGGTGGTGGCTAAGATGTGAAGTCAGAAGCGAGATCTTGGCAGCCCAATAGAGCAGATAGAAGTCGTCAAATGAAATTTATTGGCGATAAATGCAAAATTCCTCATTTAAGTAAAAAATAAGCTAGTGAAGTCCCAAGGAAGGGAAAAACAGTCTTGGTGGTTTTAGTTATCTGTGAGCCCTAAGTCATGGTTGCAGTAGAAAGGTAGCTCTTCTAAATGCTGATGTATTCTGATGCCATATTCATAAACCTGGAATCCACTGAGCAATGAATGGAGACAAGAAAACGAGGGAGATGCTGTTCATCCATATGAGAACGGGGGAGTGAATTTGTGGTTTTGGACCCTCGAGTGTTAGATTCATGCGGCAATCGCTTCTTGGCCTTTTGGCTAAGATCAAGTGTAGATTCATGCGGCAGAGGTTTGGACTTCTCCATCAACTCCAGAGGCAAGTCTCAGGCCCCACCCACTGCGTGGACGGCGGATAGGGGATGGCCCACAGCAGTGGTGACAGGACTGTTCCAGAGCCCTTGGGCTTCCTGGTGAGGGCTGTGCAAAGCCAGGTTCCATGATTCAAAATGATGTGGGAGCTTACAGCAGAGGGGAGTAGGAGGGCCCTAAAATGAGATTGTGATGGGATTTAGGAGACTGGTGAAAGAAGAGCGTCCTGGAAGAGGAAGCAGGCTGCTGAGAGATAAGGGAATGGATACATATATTTTTTTATTGGTACATTGTACTGGTACATTATATATACACATCACAATTACACTCCACGTTGAGAATTTGTACCAGTGTATGACACAATTAAATTCTTGTTTTTCCTCTTCCTCTACCCCCCGCCCCTATATACACAAACTTTGTTTCCTTTTTTTTTTTTTTAACCAGAGAATGGGTATATTCAACCCTTGGATGATTTATTAAATAGAGGGGAGTGTGGTTTGAGTCTGACCTGTGGCTAATTGGGCAGGAGAGGTAAAAGGAACCTGGAGGAGTATATAACCCGTAACGCTCACAATGGAGGCAGGAGAACTTTTCTATGGTACCATTTACTTTCGCCCATGTACTTATAAAATAATATTAACCAGTATGTCACCCAGATCTTCTTATTTGCATGAGATTGATGTCAGCATGAACAAATCAACAGCGACTTTCTTCTTTCCTAAGCACTTCAGCCTCTCTGAAGTGTTTGAAAGGAGAGCTGAGATCCATGGAATTGGCCACACATTGTACCATGTCTTCAGTTTTAAAAGTGAAACAGGACCTGGGACTATGGCTCAGTTGTAAAGCACTTCCATGGCATATATATGTGAGGCCCTGGGTTCAGTCCCCAACACCACATATACACAGAAAGAAGGTGGAGTGGGCTACGTATGATGGCATGTCCCTGTAGCACAGTTACCTGGGAGGCTGAGGCACAAGGATCACTTCAATCCAGGAGTTTTGTGCTACCCTGTCCAATGTAGTGTGGCCCTGTCTCTTAGTCTTTATCTTTTTTTTTTTTTTCTGAGACTGAGAATTAAACTCAGGATTTTGCACTTTCCAGGCAGGTGTGGCGCTGCTGAGCTCCCCCCCCCACCCCGCTTTTTTTGAAAAAGGGTCTCACTCTGTAGTTCAGGCTGGGTCTGAGCTCACTATGTAGCCCAGGCAAGCCTTGAACTCATTAATCCTCCTGCTTCTGCCTCCCGGGTGCTGGGATTACAGGCATGAGCCACTACGCCCAGCAGTGTAGTATGTGGTACTGATTGCTGGTGGGCACGAGTCACCGTGCCTGGTATTATTATATGTGGTTATGAATTTGGGACCTTGCTCTTTCCAGGCAGGCACCAGAACACTGAGGTAAATCTTCAGTCCTACATCCTCTTTTTAAAAAAGTAGTTATTAAGGGGCCCAGGGATTTAGCTCAGTGGTTCTAGCATTTGCCTAGCAAGTGCAAGATTCTGAGTGTGATGCCTGGTAATCTTGTACAACAATACCAGGTGTGGTGACTCATGCCCGCCAACAATCAGTACTACACACTACAATGCTGGGTGTGGTGGCTCACGTCTGTAATCCCAGCACTCGAGAAGCAGAGGCAGGAGGATTGCTTTGAGTTTGAGGCTTGCCTGGGCTACATAGTGAGCTCAGGGCTAGCCTGATCTATAAATAGTGAGACTCTGTTTCAAAAAAAAAGAGGAAGGGTCCAGTTATTCCCTCCACTGTATAGAAGCCACTCTAAAAGGGCTGGTGGGTTCCTACTCCAGATTGAGCTCAGATCAGGAGGTTTGGGGCCCCACACCTATCCCATGAGGCAGTGGGTGGATCGCTGACTGTGTACTCTCCAGGGAAGCAGCGCAGTCCTCTCCAGCAGGTGCCAAGGGGCTTCATGGGGTGAATGGGTGGTATCAAGCGCTCAAAATTAAGGCCTTGTGGGGTCTGAACTGCCAGTCTCAAAGGAGAGACCTAGGCTGTTTTCTTAGCCTTCTCTGTTAAGGGGCACAGGGGAAGAGGAAAGAAAAGACTTAAAAGCTGTGAGTGTCAGACATCCAAAATGAAGTCAGAGTCTTCTTTATCAAAAATGGAAACCGTTTGCCCAGGGCCTCGCAGAGAGGTGACATGAAGAGCACAGTCCAGCATAACCTTGCCCACGCTGCGCATCCCCGTGCCCCAGCTAACTAAAAGCAGTGTCTGCCCGTTTAGGCCTGAACTTCTGTCCAGGCCTCATTACCTGTGCATAACCAGGTGCTGCCTTCCATCGAGAGCATGGATGGTTCCGACCCCCTGGCAACTCTGCAGAACCCCATCGCCAGACTGGAGGCAAAGGAGGAAGAGGACGAGGAGGAGGACACTGAGGAAGACGAGGAAGAAGATGGGGAAGACACAGATCTAGATGACTGGGAGCCAGACCCACCCCGGCCCTTTGACCCCCATGACTTGTGTAAGTGCAGACGCTGGGCTCGTTCTCATGAATGTGTGTCACACACACTGGGTCCCCTGCAACCCACACACTGTGCCACGTGCTCAGCATCTATCATCCCACTCTGTCTCCCCTCCACCCTGGGAGGGGCCTCTGGCACCTGTGTACTTGTATCTGCTCTCTGGTTTTACTAACGAGAAAAGCGAAGCCCAGAAGAAGCCCAGGCTGCCTTCTCGGGGCCACAGAGTGCGGGCTGGAGCTTCAAGCATTGGAGCCCAGCCGTTTCTTTCACCAGGTTGCTGCAGTGTGTTGTTGGCCCTGGCACGGACTGTTCAGCGCTTTGAGCTCTAACAAGTTTACTTTACTGTCTTATTTGTCATAAAATCTTTGAAAAATGCATATCATGCCCCCAGCTTAGCACACTACACTTACTAATGTGTTCGATTCCTTCTGTGGTCTTTAGGAGGGACACTTTCCCGAGGTCACACAAGTGCGCTGAGAACTTGAATTCCAGCTCAGGAAGTGAGGGCACATGGCAGTGGCCCTGCTCGTCCACAACACCCACTGCCTCTTGGTCTTGGCTGCTCAAAGTTCAGCTTTTGCCACCAGATCATTTTTCTTTCAGTAAATTTTCATGCCCTGTGGCAAAGTGTTTACCTCATCCTTTTGAGTGGCTGAGCTTGGCCAGAGCTTTACAGCCTCATGCTGTTCCTCCTGGGCCTTTGCACGGTGCTTCCAAAACTTCCCTGCATGAAGCCAGTGTGTTCACCCCGCCATATAATTCTCATCCAACTGAGAACTTCCTCTTTTAATTTTTTCCTGGAAATCAAGTTTTCAAGTCAATTCCTAAGTCAAGTGCACAGAAAGCCACTTTATTTCATAAATATTAATACAGTCACTCTCTGTTCAGAGTTGTAGAAATTGAAATACTGTACTTCAACTGTGTTACCACATAGGGGGAGTAAAACCCGATAAGTATGAAGTTTCTGGTCCATCACTTTCCCTGTTCTGTGGATCTGCACCCCCCACCCCAGCAGTAGCAGGGACTTGAACTCATCATCTTGCACTTGTAGGGCAGGTTGCGCATGCAGGAACTAAATCCCCAGCCCTGCATTTCTGTTTCTGGTAGCTGACTTATAGTTGAGTACTACTGGGAAAGGGAGCAAATGTACCTGGCTTTGTACAAGTTGAATTCTCTTAGAGTGAGCTAAAAATGCACATCCTGGGCTGGGGATTTAGCTCAAGTGGTACCGTACCAACCTTGGATGTACAAGGGCCTGAGGTTGATCCCTGGTACCATAAAAAAAAAAAAAAGTGCACATCTTGGCAAGGCAGGGGCAGTTGTGTGGTCCAAGTGAGTGAAGAAGGGATGCTAAATTCGCTCATTTTAGCATGATCAGGTAGTCTGCATCCAAATTTTTTTTTTTTTTTTTGAGACAGGGTCTCACTTTGTAGTTCAGGCTGGCTCTGAGCTCACTATGTAGTCCAGGCAAGTCTCGAACTCAGCAATCCTCCTGTCTCTGCCTCCCGAGTGCTGGGATTACAGGTGTGAGCCACCACGCCTGGCACTGTGGTGTGTGGTATTGATGGCTGGTGGGCGTGAGTCTCCACACCCAGCATTGTATGTGGTTACCGGGGATCGAACTCAGGACCTTGCGCTTGTGAGGCAGGCGCCGGAACCACTGAGCTAACCCTCCGGCCCTCTGCATCAAAATTTTTTTTTTTTTTTTTTTGCTTTTTGAGACAGGGTCTCGCTTTGTAGTTCAGGTTGGCCCTGAGCTCACTATGGTGCCCAGGCAAGCCGTGTGCATCCAAATTTTAAACTCCATAGTATTTTCCCTGATTGTATCAGATATGCCCTCTAGTGAGACTTTGCTAACTCCCTCTGAGTAAATTCATTAGCGTTGTCAAGGTTTTCTCTTGCTTTCTTTTGTGTGTGTGCGGTGCCAGGAATCAAACTCAGGACCTCGGGACCTTGCGTTTGCAAGGCAGGTACTGGAACCACTCAGCCAAATCCCTGGCCCAAAGTTTCCTTTTTTCTCCCAGAAGGTTTATTGAAATAATTTCATCTCATTAGATTTTGCAATATCTAGCTCAAGAAGTACTTCTTTTTTTTCTTTCCCCAAGTGTTGTGATTGATTTGTAAGAATGATTTAGCAGCCACTATTTGAATTACTATCCATCAGAAGGGTAAGTCATAGCCTGCCCATTATTTTTAGGAGGTGGAAGCAACTTGGCCTGCTTTTGGAGGCAAACTGCGGCACTTTATGATTGCTCTGTTAAAGCTGATGTATTGTGAAATGTAATTGAATTCTGGTCTGGAAACTTAATTTTGAGGACTTTTCAGGTCAGAACTTTTTACCTGACAGCAAATCCTCTCAAAGGATTGGACATTTATTTCTTCATAGTTTGTTTCCTTTTGCAGGGTGTGAGGAATGTAATAACGCGCATTCTTCAGTGTGCCCAAAGCACGGACCCCTGCACCCAATCCCCAACCGGCCTGTGCTCACGCGGGCCCGCGCCAGTCTGCCCCTGGTCCTCTACATAGACAGGTTCCTCGGCGGAGTGTTCTCCAAGAGGCGGATCCCCAAGCGCACCCAGTTCGGCCCTGTGGAGGGGCCGCTCGTGAGGGGATCTGAGCTGAAAGACTGTTACATTCATCTGAAGGTAATTTCTACTTTCTCCCACTCTGTTCTTATTCTTTAACAGTTTTCTTCCCAGGGGCACTCATTTTTCTACTTAGCCTCTTGTTTCCATTTCGTGGCAGTTATTGTCTAGTACTTTTCTTTTCTTTTTTTTTTTTTTTTTTTTTTTTTTTTTTTTTTTTTTTTTTTTTTTTTTTTTTTTTTTTTTTTTTTTTTTTTTTTTTTTTTTTTTTTTGCTTTTTGGAGACAGGGTCTTGCTTTGTAGTTCAGGCTGGCCCTGAGCTCACTATGGTGCCCAGGCAAGCTGCCGCGAACTCAGCAATCCTCCCGTCTCTGCCTCCCGAG